>JAXCGZ010009631.1:0-2500 GCA_037179515.1 Halocaridina rubra
GTTTGTGTGTATGTATATATGTGTATATGTATGTATGTATGATTACCTAATTGTGATTACCTAATTGTGTTTACGGGAAAGAGCCCAAAGCTCGTATCTTCACGTCTCATAATCGGTTCCATTTTCTACTTAGAGATAGTTATCATACCTGTCCTTAAAACTATGGATTGAGATAGCATTAACTACTTCCTCGCTTAGCCAATTCCAATTATCAACTACTCTTACACTGAAAAAGTATTTCCTTACATCCTGCAAAGAAGTTTTCTTACTAAGCTTCAAACTATGACCTCTCGTTCTAAAGCCTGCCATATCAATTTATCGATCCCTATCCACTCTATCATAACCATGAAGGAATTTAAAGACTGTCACCATATCCCCCCTCACTCTTCTAGCTTCGAGTGATGGTAAATCTAATTCCCTCAGCCTCTCATCATAACTGAGATTGCGTATTTGTGGCACCAGTTTCGTGGCATGTCTTTGAACTTTTTCAAGCTTAGCTATGTGCTTTTTCAAGTGCGGATTCCAAAAGGGGGCTGCATATTCGAGTTATATATATATATATATATATGTTTGTGTGTATGTATATATGTGTATATGTATGTATGTATGATTACCTAATTGTGATTACCTAATTGTGTTTACGGGAAAGAGCCCAAAGCTCATATCATCACGTCTCATAATCGGTTCCATTTTCTACTTAGAAATAGTTATCATACCTGTCCTTAAAACTATGGATTGAGATAGCATTAACTACTTCCTCGCTTAGCCAATTCCAATTATCAACTACTCTTACACTGTAAAAGTATTTCCTTACATCCTGCAAAGAAGTTTTCTTACTAAGCTTCAAACTATGACCTCTCGTTCTAAAGCCTGCCATATCAATTTATCGATCCCTATCCACTCTATCATAACCATGAAGGAATTTAAAGACTGTCACCATATCCCCCCTCACTCTTCTAGCTTTGAGTGATGGTAAATCTAATTCCCTCAGCCTCTCATCATAACTGAGATTGCGTATTTGTGGCACCAGTTTCGTGGCATGTCTTTGAACTTTTTCAAGCTTAGCTATGTGCTTTTTCAAGTGCGGATTCCAAACAGGGGCTGCATATTCGAGTTATATATATATATATATATATATATATATATATATATATATATATATATATATATATATATATATATATATATGTTTGTGTGTATGTATATATGTGTATATGTATGTATGTATGATTACCTAATTGTGATTACCTAATTGTGTTTACGGGAAAGAGCCCAAAGCTCGTATCTTCACGTCTCATAATCGGTTCCATTTTCTACTTAGAGATAGTTATCATACCTGTCCTTAAAACTATGGATTGAGATAGCATTAACTACTTCCTCGCTTAGCCAATTCCAATTATCAACTACTCTTACACTGAAAAAGTATTTCCTTACATCCTGCAAAGAAGTTTTCTTACAAAGCTTCAAATTATGACCTCTCGTTCTAAAGCCTGCCATATCAATTTATCGATCCCTATCCACTCTATCATAACCATGAAGGAATTTAAAGACTGTCACCATATCCCCCCTCACTCTTCAAGCTTCGAGTGATGGTAAATCTAATTCCCTCAGCCTCTCATCATAACTGAGATTGCGTATTTGTGGCACCAGTTTCGTGGCATGTCTTTGAACTTTTTCAAGCTTAGCTATGTGCTTTTTCAAGTGCGGATTCCAAAAGGGGGCTGCATATTCGAGTTATATATATATATATATATATATATATATATATATATATATATATATATATATATATATATATATATATATATATATATATATATATATATATATATATATATATATATATATATATATATATATATATATATATATATATATATATATATATATATATATGTTTGTGTGTATGTGTATATGTGTATATGTATGTATGTATGATTTCCTAATTGTGATTACCTAATTGTGTTTACGGGAAAGAGCCCAAAGCTCGTATCTTCACGTCTCATAATCGGTTCCATTTTCTACTTAGAGATAGTTATCATACCTGTCCTTAAAACTATGGATTGAGATAGCATTAACTACTTCCTCGCTTAGCCAATTCCAATTATCAACTACTCTTACACTGTAAAAGTATTTCCTTACATCCTGCAAAGAAGTTTTCTTACTAAGCTTCAAAGTATGACCTCTCGTTCTAAAGCCTGCCATATCAATTTATCGATCCCTATCCACTCTATCATAACCATGAAGGAATTTAAAGACTGTCACCATATCCCCCCTCACTCTTCTAGCTTCGAGTGATGGTAAATCTAATTCCCTCAGCCTCTCATCATAACTGAGATTGCGTATTTGTGGCACCAGTTTCGTGGCATGTCTTTGAACTTTTTCAAGCTTAGCTATGTGCTTTTTCAAGTGCGGATTTCAAAAGGGGACTGCATATTCGAGTTATATATATATATATATATATATATATATATATATATATATATATATATATATATAT
>JAXCGZ010009631.1:7500-20000 GCA_037179515.1 Halocaridina rubra
ATTTTCTACTTAGAGATAGTTATCATACCTGTCCTTAAAACTATGGATTGAGATAGCATTAACTACTTCCTCGCTTAGCCAATTCCAATTATCAACTACTCTTACACTGTAAAAGTATTTCCTTACATCCTGCAATGAAGTTTTCTTACTAAGCTTCAAACTATGACCTCTCGTTCTAAAGCCTGCCATATCAATTTATCGATCCCTATCCACTCTATCATAACCATGAAGGAATTTAAAGACTGTCACCATATCCCCCCTCACTCTTCTAGCTTCGAGTGATGGTAAATCTAATTCCCTCAGCCTCTCATCATAACTGAGATTGCGTATTTGTGGCACCAGTTTCGTGGCATGTCTTTGAACTTTTTCAAGCTTAGCTATGTGCTTTTTCAAGTGCGGATTCCAAAAGGGGGCTGCATATTCGAGTTATATATATATATATATATATATATATATATATATATATATATATATATATATATATATATATATATATATATATATATATGTTTGTGTGTATGTATATATGTGTATATGTATGTATGTATGATTACCTAATTGTGATTACCTAGTTGTGTTTACGGGAAAGAGCCCAAAGCTCGTATCATCACGTCTCATAATCGGTTCCATTTTCTACTTAGAGATAGTTATCATACCTGTCCTTAAAACTATGGATTGAGATAGCATTAACTACTTCCTCGCTTAGCCAATTCCAATTATCAACTACTCTTACACTGAAAAAGTATTTCCTTACATCCTGCAAAGAAGTTTTCTTACTAAGCTTCAAACTATGACCTCTCGTTCTAAAGCCTGCCATATCAATTTATCGATCCCTATCCACTCTATCATAACCATGAAGGAATTTAAAGACTGTCACCATATCCCCCCTCACTCTTCTAGCTTCGAGTGATGGTAAATCTAATTCCCTCAGCCTCTCATCATAACTGAGATTGCGTATTTGTGGCACCAGTTTCGTGGCATGTCTTTGAACTTTTTCAAGCTTAGCTATGTGCTTTTTCAAGTGCGGATTCCAAAAGGGGGCTGCATATTCGAGTTATATATATATATATATATATATATATATATATATATATATATATATATATATATATATATATATATATATATATATATATATATATATATGTTTGTGGGTATGTATATATGTGTATATGTATGTATGTATGATTACCTAATTGTGATTATCTAATTGTGTTTACGGGAAAGAGCCCAAAGCTCGTATCTTCACGTCTCATGATCGGTTACATTTTCTACTTAGAGATAGTTATCATACCTGTCCTTAAAACTATGGATTGAGATAGCATTAACTACTTCCTCGCTTAGCCAATTCCAATTATCAACTACTCTTACACTGAAAAAGTATTTCCTTACATCCTGCAAAGAAGTTTTCTTACTAAGCTTCAAACTATGACCTCTCGTTCTAAAGCCTGCCATATCAATTTATCGATCCCTATCCACTCTATCATAACCATGAAGGAATTTAAAGACTGTCACCATATCCCCCCTCACTCTTCTAGCTTCGAGTGATGGTAAATCTAATTCCCTCAGCCTCTCATCATAACTGAGATTGCGTATTTGTGGCACCAGTTTCGTGGCATGTCTTTGAACTTTTTCAAGCTTAGCCATGTGCTTTTTCAAGTGCGGATTCCAAAAGGGGGCTGCATATTCGAGTTATATATATATATATATGTTTGTGTGTATGTATATATGTGTATATGTATGTATGTATGATTACCTAATTGTGATTACCTAATTGTGTTTACGGGAAAGAGCCCAAAGCTCGTATCATCACGTCTCATAATCGGTTCCATTTTCTACTTAGAAATAGTTATCATACCTGTCCTTAAAACTATGGATTGAGATAGCATTAACTACTTCCTCGCTTAGCCAATTCCAATTATCAACTACTCTTACACTGTAAAAGTATTTCCTTACATCCTGCAAAGAAGTTTTCTTACTAAGCTTCAAACTATGACCTCTCGTTCTAAAGCCTGCCATATCAATTTATCGATACGTATCCACTCTATCATAACCATGAAGGAATTTAAAGACTGTCACCATATCCCCCCTCACTCTTCTAGCTTCGAGTGATGGTAAATCTAATTCCCTCAGCCTCTCATCATAACTGAGATTGCGTATTTGTGGCACCAGTTTCGTGGCATGTCTTTGAACTTTTTCAAGCTTAGCTATGTGCTTTTTCAAGTGCGGATTCCAAAAGGGGGCTGCATATTCGAGTTATATATATATATATATATATATATATATATATATATATATATATATATATATATATATATATATATATATATATATATATATATATATATATATATATATATATATATATATATATATATATATATATATATATATATGTTTGTGTGTATGTATATATGTGTATATGTATGTATGTATGATTACCTAATTGTGATTACCTAATTGTGTTTACGGGAAAGAGCCCAAAGCTCGTATCTTCACGTCTCATAATCGGTTCCATTTTCTAATTAGAGATAGTTATCATACCTGTCCTTAAAACTATGGATTGAGATAGCATTAACTACTTCCTCGCTTAGCCAATTCCAATTATCAACTACTCTTACACGGAAAAATTATTTCCTTACATCCTGCAAAGAAGTTTTCTTACTAAGCTTCAAACTATGACCTCTCGTTCTAAAGCCTGCCATATCAATTTATCGATCCCTATCCACTCTATCATAACCATGAAGGAATTTAAAGACTGTCACCATATCCCCCCTCACTCTTCAAGCTTCGAGTGATGGTAAATCTAATTCCCTCAGCCTCTCATCATAACTGAGATTGCGTATTTGTGGCACCAGTTTCGTGGCATGTCTTTGAACTTTTTCAAGCTTAGCTATGTGCTTTTTCAAGTGCGGATTCCAAAAGGGGGCTGCATATTCGAGTTATATATATATATATATATATATATATATATATATATATATATATATATATATATATATATATATATATATATATGTTTGTGTGTATGTATATATGTGTATATGTATGTATGTATGATTACCTAATTGTGATTACCTAATTGTGTTTACGGGAAAGAGCCCAAAGCTCGTATCTTCACGTCTCATAATCGGTTCCATTTTCTACTTAGAGATAGTTATCATACCTGTCCTTAAAACTATGGATTGAGATAGCATTAACTACTTCCTCGCTTAGCCAATTCCAATTATCAACTACTCTTACACTGTAAAAGTATTTCCTTACATCCTGCAAAGAAGTTTTCTTACTAAGCTTCAAACTATGACCTCTCGTTCTAAAGCCTGCCATATCAATTTATCGATCCCTATCCACTCTATCATAACCATGAAGGAATTTAAAGACTGTCACCATATCCCCCCTCACTCTTCTAGCTTCGAGTGATGGTAAATCTAATTCCCTCAGCCTCTCATCATAACTGAGATTGCGTATTTGTGGCACCAGTTTCGTGGCATGTCTTTGAACTTTTTCAAGCTTAGCTATGTGCTTTTTCAAGTGCGGATTCCAAAAGGGGGCTGCATATTCGAGTTATATATATATATATATATATATATATATATATATATATATATATATATATATATATATATATATATATATATATATATGTTTGTGTGTATGTATATATGTGTATATGTATGTATGTATGATTACCTAATTGTGATTACCTAATTGTGTTTACGGGAAAGAGCCCAAAGCTCGTATCTTCACGTCTCATAATCGGTTCCATTTTCTACTTAGAGATAGTTATCATACCTGTCCTTAAAACTATGGATTGAGATAGCATTAACTACTTCCTCGCTTAGCCAATTCCAATTATCAACTACTCTTACACTGAAAAAGTATTTCCTTACATCCTGCAAAGAAGTTTTCTTACTAAGCTTCAAACTATGACCTCTCGTTCTAAAGCCTGCCATATCAATTTATCGATCCCTATCCACTCTATCATAACCATGAAGGAATTTAAAGACTGTCACCATATCCCCCCTCACTCTTCTAGCTTCGAGTGATGGTAAATCTAATTCCCTCAGCCTCTCATCATAACTGAGATTGCGTATTTGTGGCACCAGTTTCGTGGCATGTCTTTGAACTTTTTCAAGCTTAGCTATGTGCTTAATCAAGTGCGGATTCCAATTGGGGGCTGCATATTCGAGTTATATATATATATATATATATATATATATATATATATATATATATATATATATATATATATATATATATATATTTATATATATATATATATATATGTTTGTGTGTATGTATATATGTGTATATGTATGTATGTATGATTACCTAATTGTGATTACCTAATTGTGTTTACGGGAAAGAGCCCAAAGCTCGTATCTTCACGTCTCATAATCGGTTCCATTTTCTACTTAGAGATAGTTATCATACCTGTCCTTTAAACTATGGATTGAGATAGCATTAACTACTTCCTCGCTTAGCCAATTCCAATTATCAACTACTCTTACACTGTAAAAGTATTTCCTTACATCCTGCAAAGAAGTTTTCTTACTAAGCTTCAAACTATGACCTCTCGTTCTAAAGCCTGCCATATCAATTTATCGATCCCTATCCACTCTATCATAACCATGAAGGAATTTAAAGACTGTCACCATATCCCCCCTCACTCTTCTAGCTTCGAGTGATGGTAAATCTAATTCCCTCAGCCTCTCATCATAACTGAGATTGCGTATTTGTGGCACCAGTTTCGTGGCATGTCTTTGAACTTTTTCAAGCATAGCTATATGCTTTTTCAAGTGCGGATTCCAAAAGGGGGCTGCATATTCGAGTTATATATATATATATATATATATATATATATATATATATATATATATATATATATATATATATATATATATATATATATGTTTGTGTGTATGTATATATGTGTATATGTATGCATGTATGATTACCTAATTGTGATTACCTAATTGTGTTTATGGGAAAGAGCCCAAAGATCGTATCTTCACGTCTCATAATCGGTTCCATTTTCTACTTAGAGATAGTTATCATACCTGTCCTTAAAACTATGGATTGAGATAGCATTAACTACTTCCTCGCTTAGCCAATTCCAATTATCAACTACTCTTACACTGAAAAAGTATTTCCTTACATCCTGCAAAGAAGTTTTCTTACTAAGCTTCAAACTATGACCTCTCGTTCTAAAGCCTGCCATATCAATTTATCGATCCCTATCCACTCTATCATAACCATGAAGGAATTTAAAGACTGTCACCATATCCCCCCTCACTCTTCTAGCTTCGAGTGATGGTAAATCTAATTCCCTCAGCCTCTCATCATAACTGAGATTGCGTATTTGTGGCACCAGTTTCGTGGCATGTCTTTGAACTTTTTCAAGCTTAGCTATGTGCTTTTTCAAGTGCGGATTCCAAAAGGGGGCTGCATATTCGAGTTATATATATATATATATGTTTATGTGTATGTATATATGTGTATATGTATGTATGTATGATTACCTAATTGTGATTACCTAATTGTGTTTACGGGAAAGAGCCCAAAGCTCGTATCTTCACGTCTCATAATCGGTTCCATTTTCTACTTAGAGATAGTTATCATACCTGTCCTTAAAACTATGGATTGAGATAGCATTAACTACTTCCTCGCTTAGCCAATTCCAATTATCAACTACTCTTACACTGTAAAAGTATTTCCTTACATCCTGCAAAGAAGTTTTCTTACTAAGCTTCAAACTATGACCTCTCGTTCTAAAGCCTGCCATATCAATTTATCGATCCCTATCCACTCTATCATAACCATGAAGGAATTTAAAGACTGTCACCATATCCCCCCTCACTCTTCTAGCTTCGAGTGATGGTAAATCTAATTCCCTCAGCCTCTCATCATAACTGAGATTGCGTATTTGTGGCACCAGTTTCGTGGCATGTCTTTGAACTTTTTCAAGCTTAGCTATGTGCTTTTTCAAGTGCGGATTCCAAAAGGGGGCTGCATATTCGAGTTATATATATATATGTATATATGTTTGTGTGTATGTATATATGTGTATATGTATGTATGTATGATTACCTAATTGTGATTACCTAATTGTGTTTACTGGAAAGAGCCCAAAGCTCGTATCTTCACGTCTCATAATCGGTTCCATTTTCTACTTAGAGATAGTTATCATACCTGTCCTTAAAACTATGGATTGAGATAGCATTAACTACTTCCTCGCCTAGCCAATTCCAATTATCAACTACTCTTACACTGAAAAAGTATTTCCTTACATCCTGCAAAGAAGTTTTCTTACTAAGCTTCAAACTATGACCTCTCGTTCTAAAGCCTGCCATATCAATTTATCGATCCCTATCCACTCTATCATAACCATGAAGGAATTTAAAGACTGTCACCATATCCCCCCTCACTCTTCTAGATTCGAGTGATGGTAAATCTAATTCCCTCAGCCTCTCATCATAACTGAGATTGCGTATTTGTGGCACCAGTTTCGTGGCATGTCTTTGAACTTTTTCAAGCTTAGCTATGTGCTTTTTCAAGTGCGGATTCCAAAAGGGGGCTGCATATTCGAGTTATATATATATATATGTTTGTGTGTATGTATATATGTGTATATGTATGTATGTATGATTACCTAATTGTGATTACCTAATTGTGTTTACTGGAAAGAGCCCAAAGCTCGTATCTTCACGTCTCATAATCGGTTCCATTTTCTACTTAGAGATAGTTATCATACCTGTCCTTAAAACTATGGATTGAGATAGCATTAACTACTTCCTCGCCTAGCCAATTCCAATTATCAACTACTCTTACACTGAAAAAGTATTTCCTTACATCCTGCAAAGAAGTTTTCTTACTAAGCTTCAAACTATGACCTCTCGTTCTAAAGCCTGCCATATCAATTTATCGATCCCTATCCACTCTATCATAACCATGAAGGAATTTAAAGACTGTCACCATATCCCCCCTCACTCTTCTAGCTTCGAGTGATGGTAAATCTAATTCCCTCAGCCTCTCATCATAACTGAGATTGCGTATTTGTGGCACCAGTTTCGTGGCATGTCTTTGAACTTTTTCAAGCTTAGCTATGTGCTTTTTCAAGTGCGGATTCCAAAAGGGGGCTGCATATTCGAGTTATATATATATATATGTTTGTGTGTATGTATATATGTGTATATGTATGTATGTATGATTACCTAATTGTGATTACCTAATTGTGTTTACGGGAAAGAGCCCAAAGCTCGTATCTTCACGTCTCATAATCGGTTCCATTTTCTACTTAGAGATAGTTATCATACCTGTCCTTAAAACTATGGATTGAGATAGCATTAACTACTTCCTCGCTTAGCCAATTCCAATTATCAACTACTCTTACACTGAAAAAGTATTTCCTTACATCCTGCAAAGAAGTTTTCTTACTAAGCTTCAAACTATGACCTCTCGTTCTAAAGCCTGCCATATCAATTTATCGATCCCTATCCACTCTATCATAACCATGAAGGAATTTAAAGACTGTCACCATATCCCCCCTCACTCTTCTAGCTTCGAGTGATGGTAAATCTAATTCCCTCAGCCTCTCATCATAACTGAGATTGCGTATTTGTGGCACCAGTTTCGTGGCATGTCTTTGAACTTTTTCAAGCTTAGCTATGTGCTTTTTCAAGTGCGGATTCCAAAAGGGGGCTGCATATTCGAGTTATATATATATATATATATTTATATATATATATATATATATATATATATATATATATATATATATATATATATATATATATATATATATATATATATGTTTGTGTGTATGTATATATGTGTATATGTATGTATGTATGATTACCTAATTGTGATTATCTAATTGTGTTTACGGGAAAGAGCCCAAAGCTCGTATCTTCACGTCTCATAATCGGTTCCATTTTCTACTTAGAGATAGTTATCATACCTGTCCTTAAAACTATGGATTGAGATAGCATTAACTACTTCCTCGCTTAGCCAATTCCAATTATCAACTACTCTTACACTGAAAAAGTATTTCCTTACATCCTGCAAAGAAGTTTTCTTACTAAGCTTCAAACTATGACCTCTCGTTCTAAAGCCTGCCATATCAATTTATCGATCCCTATCCACTCTATCATAACCATGAAGGAATTTAAAGACTGTCACCATATCCCCCCTCACTCTTCTAGCTTCGAGTGATGGTAAATCTAATTCCCTCAGCCTCTCATCATAACTGAGATTGCGTATTTGTGGCACCAGTTTCGTGGCATGTCTTTGAACTTTTTCAAGCTTAGCTATGTGCTTTTTCAAGTGCGGATTCCAAAAGGGGGCTGCATATTCGAGTTATATATATATATATATATATATATATATATATATATATATATATATATATATATATATATATATATATATATATATATATGTTTGTGTGTATGTATATATGTGTATATGTATGTATGTATGATTACCTAATTGTGATTATCTAATTGTGTTTACGGGAAAGAGCCCAAAGCTCGTATCTTCACGTCTCATAATCGGTTCCATTTTCTACTTAGAGATAGTTATCATACCTGTCCTTAAAACTATGGATTGAGATAGCATTAACTACTTCCTCGCTTAGCCAATTCCAATTATCAACTACTCTTACACTGAAAAAGTATTTCCTTACATCCTGCAAAGAAGTTTTCTTACTAAGCTTCAAACTATGACCTCTCGTTCTAAAGCCTGCCATATCAATTTATCGATCCCTATCCACTCTATCATAACCATGAAGGAATTTAAAGACTGTCACCATATCCCCCCTCACTCTTCTAGCTTCGAGTGATGGTAAATCTAATTCCCTCAGCCTCTCATCATAACTGAGATTGCGTATTTGTGGCACCAGTTTCGTGGCATGTCTTTGAACTTTTTCAAGCTTAGCTATGTGCTTTTTCAAGTGCGGATTCCAAAAGGGGGCTGCATATTTGAGTTATATATATATATATATATATATATATATATATATATATATATATATATATATATATATATATATATATATATATATATATATATGTTTGTGTGTATGTATATATGTGTATATGTATGTATGTATGATTACCTAATTGTGATTACCTAATTGTGTTTACGGGAAAGAGCCCAAAGCTCGTATCTTCACGTCTCATAATCGGTTCCATTTTCTACTTAGAGATAGTTATCATACCTGTCCTTAAAACTATGGATTGAGATAGCATTAACTACTTCCTCGCTTAGCCAATTCCAATTATCAACTACTCTTACACTGTAAAAGTATTTCCTTACATCCTGCAAAGAAGTTTTCTTACTAAGCTTCAAACTATGACCTCTCGTTCTAAAGCCTGCCATATCAATTTATCGATCCCTATCCACTCTATCATAACCATGAAGGAATTTAAAGACTGTCACCATATCCCCCCTCACTCTTCTAGCTTCGAGTGATGGTAAATCTAATTCCCTCAGCCTCTCATCATAACTGAGATTGCGTATTTGTGGCACCAGTTTCGTGGCATGTCTTTGAACTTTTTCAAGCTTAGCTATGTGCTTTTTCAAGTGCGGATTCCAAAAGGGGGCTGCATATTCGAGTTATATATATATATATATATATATATATATATATATATATATATATATATATATATATATATATATATATATATATGTTTGTGTGTATGTATATATGTGTATATGTATGTATGTATGATTACCTAATTGTGATTACCTAATTGTGTTTACGGGAAAGAGCCCAAAGCTCGTATCTTCACGTCTCATAATCGGTTCCATTTTCTACTTAGAGATAGTTATCATACCTGTCCTTAAAACTATGGATTGAGATAGCATTAACTACTTCCTCGCTTAGCCAATTCCAATTATCAACTACTCTTACACTGAAAAAGTATTTCCTTACATCCTGCAAAGAAGTTTTCTTACTAAGCTTCAAACTATGACCTCTCGTTCTAAAGCCTGCCATATCAATTTATCTATCCCTATCCACTCTATCATAACCATGAAGGAATTTAAAGACTGTCACCATATCCCCCCTCACTCTTCAAGCTTCGAGTGATGGTAAATCTAATTCCCTCAGCCTCTCATCATAACTGAGATTGCGTATTTGTGGCACCAGTTTCGTGGCATGTCTTTGAACTTTTTCAAGCTTAGCTATGTGCTTTTTCAAGTGCGGATTCCAAAAGGGGGCTGCATATTCGAGTTATATATATATATATATATATGTTTGTGTGTATGTATATATGTGTATATGTATGTATGTATGATTACCTAATTGTGATTACCTAATTGTGTTTACGGGAAAGAGCCCAAAGCTCGTATCTTCACGTCTCATAATCGGTTCCATTTTCTACTTAGAGATAGTTATCATACCTGTCCTTAAAACTATGGATTGAGATAGCATTAACTACTTCCTCGCTTAGCCAATTCCAATTATCAACTACTCTTACACTGAAAAAGTATTTCCTTACATCCTGCAAGGAAGTTTTCTTACTAAGCTTCAAACTATGACCTCTCGTTCTAAAGCCTGCCATATCAATTTATCGATCCCTATCCACTCTATCATAACCATGAAGGAATTTAAAGACTGTCACCATATCCCCCCTCACTCTTCTAGCTTCGAGTGATGGTAAGTCTAATTCCCTCAGCCTCTCATCATAACTGAGATTGCGTATTTGTGGCACCAGTTTCGTGGCATGTCTTTGAACTTTTTCAAGCTTAGCTATGTGCTTTTTCAAGTGCGGATTCCAAAAGGGGGCTGCATATTCGAGTTATATATATATATATATATATATATATATATATATATATATATATATATATATATATGTTTGTGTGTATGTATATATGTGTATATGTATGTATGTATGATTACCTAATTGTGATTACCTAATTGTGTTTACGGGAAAGAGCCCAAAGCTCGTATCTTCACGTCTCATAATCGGTTCCATTTTCTACTTAGAGATAGTTATCATACCTGTCCTTAAAACTATGGATTGAGATAGCATTAACTACTTCCTCGCTTAGCCAATTCCAATTATCAACTACTCTTACACTGTAAAAGTATTTCCTTACATCCTGCAAAGAAGTTTTCTTACTAAGCTTCAAACTATGACCTCTCGTTCTAAAGCCTGCCATATCAATTTATCGATCCCTATCCACTCTATCATAACCATGAAGGAATTTAAAGACTGTCACCATATCCCCCCTCACTCTTCTAGCTTCGAGTGATGGTAAATCTAATTCCCTCAGCCTCTCATCATAACTGAGATTGCGTATTTGTGGCACCAGTTTCGTGGCATGTCTTTGAACTTTTTCAAGCTTAGCTATGTGCTTTTTCAAGTGCGGATTCCAAAAGGGGGCTGCATATTCGAGTTATATATATATATATATATATATATATATATATATATATATATATATATATATATATATATATATATATATATATATATATATATATATATATATATATATATATATATATATATATGTTTGTGTGTATGTATATATGTGTATATGTATGTATGTATGATTACCTAATTGTGATTACCTAATTGTGTTTACGGGAAAGAGCCCAAAGCTCGTATCTTCACGTCTCATAATCGGTTCCATTTTCTACTTAGAGATAGTTATCATACCTGTCCTTAAAACTATGGATTGAGATAGCATTAACTACTTCCTCGCTTAGCCAATTCCAATTATCAACTACTCTTACACTGAAAAAGTATTTCCTTACATCCTGCAAAGAAGTTTTCTTACTAAGCTTCAAACTATGACCTCTCGTTCTAAAGCCTGCCATATCAATTTATCGATCCCTATCCACTCTATCATAACCATGAAGGAATTTAAAGACTGTCACCATATCCCCCCTCACTCTTCTAGCTTCGAGTGATGGTAAATCTAATTCCCTCAGCCTCTCATCATAACTGAGATTGCGTATTTGTGGCACCAGTTTCGTGGCATGTCTTTGAACTTTTTCAAGCTTAGCTATGTGCTTTTTCAAGTGCGGATTCCAAAAGGGGGCTGCATATTCGAGTTATATATATATATATATATATATATATATATATATATATGTTTGTGTGTATGTATATATGTGTATATGTATGTATGTATGATTACCTAATTGTGATTACCTAATTGTGTTTACGGGAAAGAGCCCAAAGCTCGTATCTTCACGTCTCATAATCGGTTCCATTTTCTACTTAGAGATAGTTATCATACCTGTCCTTAAAACTATGGATTGAGATAGCATTAACTACTTCCTCGCTTAGCCAATTCCAATTATCAACTACTCTTACACTGAAAAAGTATTTCCTTACATCCTGCAAAGAAGTTTTCTTACTAAGCTTCAAACTATGACCTCTCGTTCTAAAGCCTGCCATATCAATTTATCGATCCCTATCCACTCTATCATAACCATGAAGGAATTTAAAGACTGTCACCATATCCCCCCTCAC
>JAXCGZ010009631.1:25000-111027 GCA_037179515.1 Halocaridina rubra
TGTATGTATGTATGATTACCTAATTGTGATTACCTAATTGTGTTTACGGGAAAGAGCCCAAAGCTCGTTTCTTCACGTCTCATAATCGGTTCCATTTTCTACTTAGAGATAGTTATCATACCTGTCCTTAAAACTATGGATTGAGATAGCATTAACTACTTCCTCGCTTAGCCAATTCCAATTATCAACTACTCTTACACTGAAAAAGTATTTCCTTACATCCTGCAAAGAAGTTTTCTTACTAAGCTTCAAACTATGACCTCTCGTTCTAAAGCCTGCCATATCAATTTATCGATCCCTATCCACTCTATCATAACCATGAAGGAATTTAAAGACTGTCACCATATCCCCCCTCACTCTTCTAGCTTCGAGTGATGGTAAATCTAATTCCCTCAGCCTCTCATCATAACTGAGATTGCGTATTTGTGGCACCAGTTTCGTGGCATGTCTTTGAACTTTTTCAAGCTTAGCTATGTGCTTTTTCAAGTGCGGATTCCAAAAGGGGGCTGCATATTCGAGTTATATATATATATATATATATATATATATATATATATATATATATATATATATATATATATATATATATATATATATATATATATATATATGTTTGTGTGTATGTATATATGTGTATATGTATGTATGTATGATTACCTAATTGTGATTATCTAATTGTGTTTACGGGAAAGAGCCCAAAGCTCGTATCTTCACGTCTCTTAATCGGTTCCATTTTCTACTTAGAGATAGTTATCATACCTGTCCTTAAAACTATGGATTGAGATAGCATTAACTACTTCCTCGCTTAGCCAATTCCAATTATCAACTACTCTTACACTGAAAAAGTATTTCCTTACATCCTGCAAAGAAGTTTTCTTACTAAGCTTCAAACTATGACCTCTCGTTCTAAAGACTGCTATATCAATTTATCGATCCCTATCCACTCTATCATAACCATGAAGGAATTTAAAGACTGTCACCATATCCCCCCTCACTCTTCTAGCTTCGAGTGATGGTAAATCTAATTCCCTCAGCCTCTCATCATAACTGAGATTGCGTATTTGTGGCACCAGTTTCGTGGCATGTCTTTGAACTTTTTCAAGCTTAGCTATGTGCTTTTTCAAGTGCGGATTCCAAAAGGGGGCTGCATATTCGAGTTATATATATATATATATATATATATATATATATATATATATATATATATATATATATATATATATATATATATATATATATATATATATATATATATATATATATATATATATATATATATATATGTTTGTGTGTATGTATATATGTGTATATGTATGTATGTATGATTACCTAATTGTGATTACCTAATTGTGTTTACGGGAAAGAGCCCAAAGCTCGTATCTTCACGTCTCATAATCGGTTCCATTTTCTACTTAGAGATAGTTATCATACCTGTCCTTAAAACTATGGATTGAGATAGCATTAACTACTTCCTCGCTTAGCCAATTCCAATTATCAACTACTCTTACACTGAAAAAGTATTTCCTTACATCCTGCAAAGAAGTTTTCTTACTAAACTTCAAACTATGACCTCTCGTTCTAAAGCCTGCCATATCAATTTATCGATCCCTATCCACTCTATCATAACCATGAAGGAATTTAAAGACTGTCACCATATCCCCCCTCAATCTTCTAGCTTCGAGTGATGGTAAGCCTAATTTCCTCAGCCTCTCATCATAACTTAGATTACGTATTTCTGGCACCATGTTTCGTGGCATGTTTTTGAACTTTTTCAAGCTTAGCTATGTGCTTTTTAAGTGCTGATTACGAGAGGGTGCTGCATATTGGAGTTTTTGCCTCACATAGGTTGCATAAATATTTCTGAAGATTTCTTTGTCCATGTGCTTGAAGGCTACCCTTACATTTGAAAAAAATGCATATGCTGCACTTACTATGCCATTTATATGTATTTCTAGAGACAAATCTGCCAGTATGTTTATTCCTAGATCTCTCTCATTCTCTGTCTCTTGATGTTGTACTCCAGCCACCGAGTAGTCAAGCTTGGGCCTTCTTGCACTTGTACCCATTCTCATTACCTTACATTTTGAAGTATTGAATTTCATTGGCCACTTTTCTGACCACTCATGCAGACTATTTAGATCTTCATGAAGTTCTCTACCATTGGTCTCGTTTTTTACTTTCTTCACAATCTTTGCATCATCAGCAAACATATTCATGAATGAATTTACAGACTCCGGTAGGTCATTTATAGTCATAGTCATAGATTTATTGCCAAATATTTATTGTACATACAGGAATAAATATGTACATTATTTTCAGAGGCACTAGCACGCTGAGCAAGAGCTCCTTGGCAGGCAGTTTAATATACATTTCACATAAATTAAAGTATGACAGCAATAGTTAACAAAAGCTCCAATATAGCAATCTCATACTTATCTTGTAATAAAACAAAACAGTAGCCTGACCTTAACTTGGACATAATGATACACTAATACTGTATTAATTATTTATCAACAGCTGCTTGATTTTGCCTAGTAAATAGATGCTGTTTGAGTTTCTTTTTAAATAAAGTAGTGCCAGTTACTGTTTTTAAATTTTCTGGTAATGTATTTCAACATTTTGGGCCAAAACAGTGAATAGAAAATTTGTACAAGGTCGTTCTCGGCTGTGGACATATCTAATTTATATTGTTACCTCTGGTTCCATGGTTGTGTTGAATAAATCTGAATAATTTTCTGTTATCATTAACATCACTATGTATAATAATAAGACAGAAATATTGTATCAAGTAATTAAATTTAAGCAAGTTTAGCTCCTTGAATTAAGAGGAAGTTGAGTCATATTTTCCACTATATGTAACAGTTCTGATCAGTCTTTTCTGAGTTACAAATACATCCCCTACAATTGACGGCCAAGTACAACCCCAAATGGACAAACAGTATATAATATGAGCGAGCGAGCGAGCTGGATGGGATGGGATAGGTGGGGGAAGAACAGTATCGGCGTCGAGTGAACTCTCTTAGCCCTATACAGGGCGTTATCACTGAGGAGAGGGGGATATAGGATGGGAAGGATTGTGGGATAAGCACGAAATTTAAGGAAGGAAGATATGAATAGAGTGGGGCAAACCCTCGTGCTGAGTTTTTGGTAAAAAAAAAGTAATATTATTTAATTGCAGGTTAACATGACTCCCTTTAGTTATTAATTAGGAATCTATAGGGAGTTCTCGAGTTTTGCTTTATCTGGTAAATACAGGTTCTGGCGGATTTCATGATAATATTGGGGAAATTCTTTTCCACCAGGGATGGTCACTGTTTCTTTCGTTATTTAAAGTGTTTGTTTCTTGAAGGAATTCTTGAAAGTCGATTTCCATTTTACCCCAGGTTTTAGATGCCAATTTAAATATATACTTATTAAGTGGTTCTACTTTAAGGCTCTTGTGAATCTCTTCCATTCTCTCTATGTAAGGTTTTGTTTCAGAGAGAATTCCTCTTAAATTTATATTCTGGATAGCTTGGAGTTTCAAAAGGTTAAATTTTGATAATATGCACATTGGTATTGGAGGGTATATTAATATAGGTCTTATTAAAGGTTTGTATAAGGTGACTCTATTTTTGGTTTTGAGCAGGTTAAATCTTTTTAGCTTCGTTGATACCATTTTACTCAGTATCATTCTATTGTTCGTGTGTGGTTTTATCCCTGTTCTGCTAATAGTAAAGCCCAGGGTTTTCAGGCTATTGGAAAAGTTTATTCTATTATTATTAATTATTACATCAGATGGTTTATAAGCAGAAATAGATAAAAGTTGGAATTTGTTAATATTGGTTTTAATTTTCCATTTTTTCTTATAGTCATTTATTTTAATTATTTCCCGTTGTGTTTTTCTTGCTAATTTTTTTTATTATAATCAGTAATTATTTGAGTGACGTCGTCAGCGAATATAATTGTTGAACGTTCTATTTCTGGTTTTGGTATATCTCTCGTGAATATAGCATAGAGAAGTGGACTCAGATTCGATCCTTGGGGAACACCTGCTCTAAGTTCGAATTGAGTTCCCATGTGCTCGTTAATTTTGATAATTGACCTTCTGTTAGATATAAAGTCTGATAGAATTTTTTTTATTAATGGGAGTAACTGAAGTTTTATAATCTTATATCTGAGTCCATCTCTCCATACTTTGTCAAAAGCAGAGGAGACATCTCTGCTCAAAACATTGCACTTTTTCTTGAGCCGTTGTGAGATGGCTATTTTCTCGTACATATATGTTAGAGCTGTATGTGTGACTCTGCCTCTTCTAAATCCGTGCTGGTTGGAGGGAAAAAAATCGCTTAATTCTAAATATTTATATACTCGGGAATATATTATTATTTTTTTTTAATATTTTCCCTGGGACTTCTAAGAGAGATATAGGACGATAATTTTCGGCTAAGGTGGTGTTTTCCCGGGCTTTGGTATAAAAATAATTACTGACATCTTAAATATTTTCGGAAAATAGCCTGTGGATAAACAAGAATTAAAAAATATCTAATAGTTCATGAATTGCTATATTTGGTAATTGGGATAATATTAGTTTATTAATGCCTGAACGTTCTGGGGCTTTATTTTTAATATAGTTAATGATTTCTTTGATGTCAGCTATAGTGATAGGAGATATTAGATCGTCCCGTGGAGTTAATCTATTTAAGTCTACGTTAAAATAAGGAACAAATAAATCTTCGTTTTCTCTTAAAAAGTTACATATTGTTCTTTCATTTTCTAGATCAAAGTTTATATTTTCTTCAGCGCTAATATTAAATATATTTTCCCAGGTGTTTCTGAATTTTTCTTCTTTTTCTTTACTGGTGAATAGTTTTTTTATTGTTATTATTATTGTCTATTAGATACGGAGTTGATTCTCTGCAGTTACCCATTATTTTCTTTATATTATTCCAAAAATTTTTGGGATCCTTTTCTTTGTTTTGAAGCTTCATTATTATATTTTCCCAATTATTATTATATGAATCTATTAATTCTTTTTGTACTTCCTCTTTCATGGTTCTTAGTTCAGTTAAAGCTTGGGGGCCCCAGAGGCCTCTGCCAATGTTATTTGATAAAGTTAAATATCTATGTTGGAGTGCTTTACATTTTTCATTTAATTTCGGGTGGGGTAAGGTTTTCGTCTTTTTTAAAGGTATATAATTTTCTATTGCTTTTTGAATTAAGTAATACCATTGCTTCAAGTGTTCTTCTATATCTAAAGTTGAATTAATGGTGGTATTTCTCGTGATATCTTGAATGAATTTTTCTTTTAGGAAAGATCGAAAGTTATCCCAGTCTGCATTTTTTAGATCTCTTAGAGGGGGAATTCTAATAGTTATTGGCTCTGTTGATAATTTAATTATTAATGGCAAGTGTTCGGAAGTGGTTAAGGGTTCCTTTTCTATGGAATAATTCAGGTAATGATTATTATTGCTTATAACTATATCAGGTTTCGCGATTTCTGATCCATGAGTCATGGTTCTGAAATCGGGTCCTAGTATTCTAATTAGATTATTATTTACCAAAGTATTTAAGAAATTACCAGTTACATTAATTCTATTATGACCTAGTATTTGATGTTTAGCATTTAGATCGCCAATTAGGTATGCTGGGATGTTTTTTCTCATTAATTTTAATATATCTTCGTAGGGGATTTGCATTCTTCTGGGTGGTAAGTAAGTTGTTCCAATAATTATGGGGCCGTTTTTAGTTTCTATTTTTAGTGCTAAAAATCGCTAGTAAAGTCATCTATGATTTGATGAATAATATTTCTTTTAATGGCAATAGCTATACCTGCATTTTCTTCATTTAAAAAATTTCTCTGATATTTATTGTAACCATAAATTTTTATTTTTTCGTTTGTCTTAGAGGTACTATTAAGTAGTATGATATCTGGGTCTATTTCTCTGTATGCATTATATAATTCGTTACTTCTGTTTTTGGTCCAAGCTAACACGTTATGCTGAATGATTGCTAGTTTATTATAGTAATTAGCCATATTAAATGTAAAAGATATAAAGAAAAAGTTATGTATTTAAGCTTGAGGAGGATGATGTTCTTTTATATAACCCCTGGGTTAATGCATCAAAGTGTTTTCTTTCCTAATATTGATTTCTTATGTCAGACAGATCAATTTTATTTTGCTCTAAGAATAGATGGACATCATGAGGCTGGTAGGTGCTATTGGAGTAAATGTATTTGGGTTTGTTAGTTCTAAGTAGTGTATCTCCAATGATTTCTATTTCTATATCAGAGGGTAATTTGTCATCGAGTTTTCCTATTATTTTAAAGTTTAAGTCATTTCTCAGTTTTACTCTCTCCCTCTCTGCTTTATAGCAGACTCTTCGTGCTTTTGTTGATCTGCATTTTGTTTTGAGATCTTTTTCTTTTCTGTTGTCATTTTGGATGTACGTTTGGGGATTGCTCCTAATGGAGACTGAGTTGGACGTTTTTTCATGGTTTGAGAGGATTTTTCTACTATTTCTAGTTCGATTTCTTCATCCATTCTCTCTTCTTCCTCTTCTTCTCTCGCTTCTACCACAGTTGCAGCTACTGATTCGTTTGTTACAGTCAAATTAGGATTATTGGGAATACTTTTGGGGAGAATAATCCTTGGTATGCCATTTAGTTCAGATTTCGTTAACTTTATCTTCAAATGACCCAGGATTGATGGAATCCATCATTTGGCCATATACCATGGCACTAATTATTACTGTGGTCATTTTTTCAGCATTAATAGGGAATTTAAGTTCGTGTTGTAATAGTCTGTCCGAGGAGGGAGGGGGTTTGGCTGCACCTAACATTTCAGCAAATGTAGGTTTGGGTGTTTTCTTTGATTTTCTAATCTCAGCCTGTTTTTCTTTTTTGCTTTGTTTCCTTTCAGGACACCCAGCAGCGAGTGTGGAGTGCTCACCCGAGCAATGAATGCATTTTTTTGTTCTGCTTGTGCACTTATTTTCGTTCCATCTGTGACCTTCCTGGGCAAATTCTGAGCAGATAGTGGTTTCTTTTTTACACTCTTTTGTAGTGTGATCAAAAGAATAGCATTTCATGCATGTATTTATGTGGACATAGATTTCCTCCTCGATGTTATTTTCATTGATTCTAATATTAAAAAGGAGTCCCTGGTTTTTTATTGTTTTGGCCATGCTTATGTTTTGAAAGCGTATCTTTAACAGGTGTTTGTTATTAGGGATTCTTACTATTGCTTCAACTCTAGTGCCCTGGTTATGTTTTTCAATTTCAGCTATTATTTCGCCATCTTTGTGAGAAGTTATGCATTGGTCAATACCAAGGATTACTACTGTTCTTTGGGCATTTAGTTCAGGGGGAATTGTGATATCAAAGTTATTCTGATTAAAGATGGCAGAAACTTCGGGAGTATTAAGTTTCTCTAGGTTCTCATCGGCGAGGACAAGGACAAAGCCAGACTGGATGTTTATTACTTTATAAACAATGAAATTGCTCTGGGCAAGACATGAGAATTTGTCATTACGACGATTGGCAGGATACCCATGGGGATCACGGTCCCTAGTTCGAGCTCGACCCATTATTTATACATGCAGAAAAAGTAGTTTTAATGCCACAATAGATAGTGATCATGAAAAAAAAGAAAACAAAAATCGCAAATATTATAGCTTAATTGTTGAGTTATATGTTTATTGGTAAAAACGAGTGGAAAATTCCAGGTCAAAAATGACCACGTGGAGTATCTTTATGAGCGATAATGATCTATTTAAATGGCAATTAAAAGGATAATAATTACCCACTATTTCCCAAACAAGATTATTCACAAGATTTTACTTCTAGATTAACGAACCATTATGTTAAAAAAGAAAAAAAAAGAAAACGTAATTTTATCAAAGACTTAGGTATTATTTTAATTGGAAAAAAAAAATATGAAATTGAAAACGAGAGCAGCTTATAGAGAATTGATTTGAATCTAGATTCGAAAGTAAGATAGTAGTAGGAACAGATTTTCGTGCTTAGGATTGGGAGGTGGTTTTCAGCCTACATACCATCTGAAGACATCGACCAAGCAGAAGCCGAGCTAGTCAATGCCCTGCAAGCTGCAGCAAACTCCTCCATCCCTCTCTGCAAACCACAACACACCACTCATCGGGACAGATGGTACTACTGTGACAGAGTTAAAGAACTCAATCACCGGCTCAACATCATTCGGAAAATGCACAGGAAACGTCGCACTGAAGACTCCTACCGCACTCTCCAGGCAGTCAAAGAACATGTCCATGAAGAGACTGGCAACATCAAGAGGAAAAAATGGCTAGAGTGGTGTTCCACCCTAGATGCTCACACCTCTGTGGGCCAGATGTGGAGGAGCATTAACTCCTTTGCTAAAGGAGTACCTCCTAAAATCACCCCCCACAGGGATCCTAGCAGGGCAGCAGAAGAACTCTCCATCAAATTCGCAGATAGAGCAAGTTCCAACCAGCTCCTCATCACCACCAGAACAACTCTTCAGGACCTCACCACTGCAAGATGGGAATAAATAGAAGAGGCCATCAACACTGAAGACGAAACAGACGCTCCATTCTCTCTGACTGAGCTACTAAGAGTAAGCAAAAGCTCTAAGAACACAGCCCCAGGTGCCGATAGAATCACATACACAATGATTCAAAATATGGGGCCCCAAGGGGAGCTTGCTCTACTCTCTCTGATCAATTCGACATACACATAAAGAATCAGACCAGCCTCATGGAACAGAGCAGACATTCAGCCCATCCCAAAACCACAGGACCCTGACAACCCTCGCCCCATCTCCCTCCTAAGCTGCCTGAGCAAGATGGCAGAAAAGATGGTACTTAACAGAGTCCGCTGGAAATGCCCACCCTTCCCAGAAAACATGTTTGCCTACCAGCCTGGCTTAGGCACCTCAGGATGCATAGCCTCCATGCTATCATTTATCAACAACTGCCGTTGGTACATCGTTTTTCTAGACCTAGAGAAGGCCTTTGAACTAGCCAATGTGCCGGCAATACTCTCAGCTCTCGTATCAAAGCAGATCAAAGGTAACCTTCTCTCATGGATCAAGCAGAGTCTACAAAACCGTAGTGCACGAGTCAAAGTAGATGGGCACTACTCCACCTACAAAAACCACGAAAATGGGACCCCCCAAGGTGGAATCCTTAGCCCCTTCCTCTTTAATTGTCTCATAGAAAAACTCATGGACATTGCTCTACCACATGGAGCCAAACTCTTCAACTATTATTGGATGACTTTGCCCTTGTCACAATAGGAGACAGAAGCTCTAACAAGACACAGTGCTGCCTCACCAAGATTTACCAAGCCTCCATCTCCCTTGGAGTTAAAATCAATGCCCATAAAACCAAGGCCCTTCCCATCCACCAGTGGAGACCAGACACTAATCTGGTCATAGGTAATGAGCCTGTGGACTGGGTTACCAAACACCAATACCTGGGTGTAATCATCGACCACAGACTAACCTTTGGACCAGAAATTCAACACTTGCACGACAGGTGCAGCCAGCGACAAGCGGTCATTCGTCGGATGTCGGGCCTCTACGATGGTGCATTATTTAATGTCCTCAGAACCTTCTATGTACAAGCCATACGCAGCCTCATAGACTATGCTTGTCCCACACTCTGGCTAATAACAGACCAACATTGGGACAAGATAGAAGTAATTCAAAACAACGCCATACATACCATGCTAGGAGCACCCATGTGGACCAAGAGAGAAAACATCCAGATGGAATCTGGACTCATTCCACTCAAACTTAGAGCTCAGCAAAGACTGACCCTCTTTGTGGCCAAAACCACCACTGCCCAACATAAATGCCTAGCTGGCACAAATCTCCATCTAGCCCTCAATCGCCACCCCAACCACCATCCTAGAACCTGGGCACCCAAGGTCTGCGCTAGCCTACAAGCACTGCCAGTCAGGGAGAGCATCCTAGCCAAGATACAGGACACACCGCTTCCTGAATACAGATGCCCACCCCCATGGAATGACCAACCACTCGACATAAAGATCGAGCTCACTGACAACCCCAAAAGCTTGGTAAACCCGCTTGTCCTTAAAAACACATACAAGGAGCAGGCCAATATCTCAAGTCTACTACACTGATGGTTCAGTAAACCAAGAAACTGGAGCATCAGCCGCCGCCTTCACCACTGGAAACTACGTCCTATCCTGGGGACTGTCAAACTCCTGCTCATCGCTCAAGACTGAGCTTGTTGCCATAGCCAACACCCTCGACTTCTTCATCCAGCAAGGAGCTGACCATGCCCTAATTCTCTCTGACTCTAAAGGCGCCTTGCAGGCCATCAAGAAGCCACTCCTCAGAGACAATATACGCATCATCACCACCATCTTCAGCCACTACCACAGGACAACCAGCCTTGGAAAAGCCATCACTCTTGCCTGGATTCCCAGCCATGTCGGCATCAAGGAAAATGAGGAAGCCGATCAAGCCGCCAAACAAGCCACTCTCAGAGCAGAAATCCAGATATCTCTGTCTCCTGGGATGCAACAGATAAAAAATAAAGCCACCAAGTCACTCCTTAACACCTTAATAACTAAACACAACCTGTGCACAGACATTGGCTCCCCCTCCACCTGGTGGTACAAAGCCACCACTGATCTTCAGCGTATCACCCTGCCTAAGAGCCTTCGACGAAGCATGGAGGTCAATGTGTACCGTGTGAGACTCGGGTACAAGTGCACCTGGCGAATAGTGGAGGACATCATCAGGGAATGCACCTTTTGCCAGGTAGCCTCACCACATCCACTGCTCCATTACATCCTTGAATGTGATTCCTATTCAGAAATTCGACGGAAAACTGGTGCCCACGCAACATCTAGCGAAGATCCAAATGCCCTTCATGTTGCTAGCTCCATCATCAGACTAGCAACAAACAACTACATGGACAGTCTACTAAATATCATCAAACAATACCCTCCACCAAGATAACCATGTAATAACTCTCTCTCACCCCCAAAACAGGAATTCATTAAAATTGTTTGACGTAAGTTAATAATCCACAACTGAATACTTATGCTCTCCATTATCTTTACAGTTTTGCACAACCTCACCTGCGGGCCAATTAGGAAAGTCCGATCACCAACAATAACAAGATTTCACCCCACCTCCTCACCAAAAAGGAAAACCCATTCGCCCGCAAGAGCGAATACTACGTACACTCCAAAAAAATCTCACCTCACCTGCGGGCCACAAGGGAAGGTCCGCTCACCCTCAAGCGAGAACATCCAAGAAAAAAAAAAAAAGGATTGGGTGGGGAGAGGATAGGAAACTACAAGGCAGTTACTGTGATGTATGGGGACAGTGGATGGTGTTAATTCACCAGGTGCAGAGTTCTCCCCTCTGTGCTGCTGGCTTAACCTACCAGCAACACCTGCCTTCAGCTCACAGCAATCTCAATGCAGAAGCTGCAACCACCCGGCAGGTAAAAATAGGGTAGTCATAGCCAGTAAGGTAAGGATGAAGGGTGTAATTATTGGCTTGTATTCACGTCTGTGTGCTATCAGAGCTACTAAGAGCTACTGCCAGACATGCAAAAACACTAATAAAAGGGTCTGTGTTTTAGCAAGGCTATTGACAGAAGTGCCTGTAGTCAACCAGGTTTCAAGGGAAGTCATCTACAGCTTAATGCAGTGACCAGTGAACTCTGCCAGTATGAATACAGTGTCAAAGATGACAGTCACAGTGTGTCTTGTCATATAATATTAGGATAGCACAGGGAATAGTTTATGCTTTTTAAATCCTTATTTGTTAGGTTCTGGCTAATTTTATACAAAATTCCACATGTCTTGGACAGTTTTGAGCAGACAGATTGAATATGATATTTCCAACTTAAATTTTCATCAATGATTACTCCCAAAAATTTCTTACAAGCAACTCTTTTAACTTCATACCCATTCATATTAACTTGACCAATATTGTGTAGTACAGATCTATTTTGAAATAAGATATATTCAGTTTTGGAAACATTTAGCTTTAATTTATTAACAGAGACTCAGTTGTTAATTTTTCTAGTTCACTATTTAAAACAGAATGCAGGTGGTCAAGGCTATTATCATGCAAGAGAAGGTTGGTGTCATCTGCATAGAGAATATATTTGAATTTATTACTGGCATTGGAAATATCATCTATATAAACTAAATATAACAACCGGCCCAGTATTGATCCCTGTGGTACTCCCCTCTTATTAGTTTGCAACAAAGATGCTTTCCCATTACAATATACGGCTTGTTTTCTACTTTTCAAGTAGCTCTTAAATAACTGTAATGGTGCTCCCCTAATACCCACACAAGTTAGTTTTTCTATTAGTATATCATGGTCTAATGAGTCAAATGCTTTGGACAAGTCTAGGAAAACCCCTGCAACAAAGTTTTTATTTTCTAAATTTTGATAAACATCACTTGTAAAGTTCATTATTGCTTTTTCAGTGGTCTTATTATTACGGAATCCGTATTTATTTTCGGATAATAGGTTGAACTTTTCAAGGAATTCTTTAAGTCTGAGAACAATCGCTTTTTCAAACACTTTACTTAAAGACGGTAAGATAGATATAGGTCTATAGTTAATTTCATCATCTACAGTGCCTGACTTAAAAATAGGTATTACTTTAGCACTTTTTAGTTTGTCTGGAAAACATCCTTGCTGAAAACATAGATTGATTATGTGGGTAAGTGGGGTACCAATGTAATGGGCAGTGACCTGGAGTAGTTTTGATGGAATTTCATCATATCCCGATGCTGTATTTGGTTTTAAGGCTTTTATATATTTAGTGACTTCCTTCTTGTTACAGGATACAAGTAAAACGAAAAGTCTGGTGGATTATTAAGAAACTGGCGGTGTGAGTTTTGTTGCACATTTTGTTGTTCCTGTGTTGGTTGTGCTATAGTTAATGTCATTATCATTTTTTAATTTGATTTCCTTTGAATGATTAATTTGTTTTCGTCCCATTAGGCTATTTATTGTATTCCAGGTGGACTTGCTGTTTCCTTGTTCCTTCTTATGCTTATCCTGAAAATATCTATTTTTTGCAGCTCGGAGTAGTGTTACTAATTTTTTCCTGTAAGCTTTATATCTGGTTCCAAAAGACAAAGGCCATTTTGATGCAAGCCTTTCTAATCGGTGTTTTTCTTTGATACTATTTTTTAATCCTGCAGTTGTGTGTGGGCATCTGTTGTTTTTATCATTTACAGTTGATTTTCTTAGAGGAAAGCAGTCTAGAAATTTATCTCTAAATTTACAGTGAAATTTATCAAAAGCTTCATTTGCATTATTTAGGTCAATGGTATATTGCCATTTTTCATGTGATATATCTCTAATAAATTTAGCTATGTTATCATCAGAGTAATGTCTTTTTTTCTACATATGCATCAAATTTATGTTCTTCTTTTTTTAAACTGGGAGTATACTGCAAAATGATCTGTTATATCGGTGTACACTATGTAATTACTTATGTTGTCTTCAAGATTTGTGGTCCAGATATGATCGATTAGAAATGCACTATTTTCAGTTACTCTCGTAGGTTTAGTAGTTATTGGAAAGCAGCCACGTGAATACATTAAGTTTATAAAATAAGTTACTCTTTGATCATTTATTTTATACAAATCTAAGTTCCAATCACCGAATAAATAAATAGTTTTGTACTTTTTTCTTGCTGCAAAATCAAATACTTTCAGTAAAGCTTCAAGGAATTCAGGCATGTTCCCCTTTGGTAGCCTATATACAGATGCAAAGAAGCAATTTTCCTTACCGTTATGTACCTGTACACTAACACATTCAATGAATCGTTCCATCATACTGCACTCCTTTATAACACTCGAGCTATACTTATTAGCTACATACATACATACACCTCCACCTTTCCTGTCTCTGTTCTGAGTTAACATATTGTACCCTGTTCTATTATACAATGATTCAATATCATTATCCAGCTTAGTCTCTGAAAAATACATTACATCACATATATTATATTCTATTAAACATTGATCAACAAATATATGAAGATTATTTGCAAGACTTCTAATGTTCATGCACAAAACCGAAAATGCATTAGATTTATTTAAATTATTGAAAAATTGTTGGTTGCGCTTCTCATATTATTCAAAAACAAATCTATTTCATTTTCAAGATCAAGTGGGTTAAATATCATCTTATCAAGCTCATTGATACATAAGATATGTTTCCTTAGTAGTTTCTGCAAAACTTTGCAAACTATGCTGGTCAAGGAAACTACTAACTCTTCTCTATTCAGACACTGAGTGTCTTACTCTAACCCTCTGTTCCCTTCCTTCTAAGTAAGTTTTTATCCATTCCAAATCATTTCCACCTATTCTAGCCATTGATTGCAGCTTCCTAATAAGTCTCCCATGTGGAAGAGTGTCAAACGCTTTCTGGAAGTCTAGGAATATGCAATCTGCCCAGCCCTCTCTTTCCTGTATGATTTGGCTTACCTCATCATAAAATTCTAATAAGTTTGTTACTGTTGATCTACCTTCTCTGAAGCCATGTTGCCTCACTGACAAAAAGTTGAAGTATTCCAAGTGAAGAGAGATATGTTTCCTTAGTAGTTTCTCCATAACTTTGCAAACTATGCTGGTCAGGGAAACTGGTGTATAGTTCAGAGCCGTGTCCCTCTTTCCCTTTTTGAAGATAGGTATCACGTTTGCTTGTTTCCAGCATCTTGGAATCTCCCCTGACTCCAGTGATTTTTTAAATATGATACTTAGTGCAACTGATATTGAGTTTGCGCTTTTTTTAAGTACATGAGGGGATATGTCATCAGGACCTGTAGCTTTATGAACATCTAACTCCATCGGCGCCTTGCATACCTCTGTGGCTGTAAGGTTATTATTATCTAATACCGGCCCTTGAGGTGTGTGCTTACCTAATTGCTTACCTAATTGTGTTTACGGGAAAGAGCCCAAAGCTCGTATCTTCCCGTCTCTTGATCGGTTCCATTTTGTACTTAGTGATACTTATCATACCTTTCCTTAAAACTATGGATTGAGATTGTGTGACAGAGTGTTTTGCTCAAAGTCACCAGAGGCTGTTAGATGCCTTATTTATTAATTTAGTAACTTAACTGTTATTTTCTAACTAAAAAAATTAATTCCCACTTCTTGACTTTTGCATATTATGATTATTTGCAATTTATATTTTAGCTTATAGCTAATTTTAAATATACCTTATTTACTCTTCTTGTACGTGTAGAAGTATAGTCCCGATATAAAGGTTGCTCCTATTTTCTGTCTGCTACGAGCCAAGAACATTCTGGAGATTGTTTACCAGTAACCTAACTTTTCATTATTATTCTCGTTTTATTTTATTTGCTTCCACTTGTTGCACCTAAAAATACTATCTCTCCCTTGCATCTCTGCTATAATTGCCTGCCAGGGACCACCACTAAAATAGTCCTTAAATGATATCAGAGCCAGTTACTGCTCCAGAAATGTATCCTACAGATGAACTCACCAGGAGGGACAATGAGACGCTCTTTTTTTTTTTTTGGCGCCCAAACTTCCAAGAGGCAACATCTCGCCAGAGCAGTCTAAGTTTATTTCAAACCTTATTTACGTGGCATCTTCACAGGAATTCATCTGTCACAACAAGGTGATGGATAGTGTATGGTAAAGCTCGTGGGTCAAGCAAATTGGTTTTTTGAGAATTAGTTACATTCGTTACTGGCTAAATCTTATGAATTTTATTATCAGAGTCCATTCCCATACACTCGAAATTTTGTAGATTACCAAACTGGAATCTCACATGCCAAAGTTAATTCCTTAACCTGTAAATTACAGCTGATATACATTGCTAAGAAGTTTCTTTTCAATGAATGTGATAAACGAAAATCTCATCCTCTGAAGACTGGTTATGAGCCCGTAAAAATCTATCTCTTTTCCTAATAAATTCTAATTTAATTTCACCTCTTTCTATCATCGTAAATAAAGTGTTTTACGTCAAAAACTCGTCAATAAAGCTATTTTCTATATAAATCGCAAATAATTAATCATTTAGCTAAAGTGTTTTATGCTATAAACTGCAAATAAAAGTTAATTTTACCCTGTTGGCTTTGCAAATATTTCTTGTTAACCACAATTTAATGAATGCATACTGTATTTATCTTGCTAATTCTTCGTATGTTGGGGGTAAAGTGTTTTGAGTTATAAGTTGCAAATACCTCAAAAGGTGGTTTTGCACCCTTTTTTTCTCATTGCAAAGTTCTTGATAACCAAAAGTGAATGAATACTGTATTTATCTCGTAGATTCTTCCTTTATCCTAAATAGAGTGTTTTGCCATATTAATTGTAAATCAGTAATAAGCATTGCAACTTTTGTGGTTGCCCACAATTTAAGGAATACATACAGTACTGTATTTGTCTTGCTTATTCTTCATTTATTGTGAATAAACTGTTTTCCTTTAAAACCAGTAAAGAATTAATGGTTTTGTATGCTATTATGGTAGCATAAATATTTCTGGTTAGCTGTGAATAACCAATATATTTTTATCCAGTAGAATGACATTGGAAACTCATTATATGTATGCTCTTGCTTTCAGTCTGCCATTATAAACAGTGTGTCATTTCTGTTTCTGAAATTGCAGTGTCCTGTATTCTACTCTGCCTGTGTGACGGAGATAATCATCGAGTTGAGGCCAAAGTCTTGGCATACGTCCATGGTGCCGGGAAACGAAATCGTGCTTACCACCTCCGGGATTCGAGGCAACATTTCATAAAATTTAATTAGAAAATTCAATTCTTTTAATGTCATTGCATTTCCAAAATTAAAAGAAAGTTGAATTCTGAGTTTCATTTAACCGACTAATGGTAAAAGAGATGGGGTGTTCAAGTACAAATATCTGTCCTGTCTGTTTGTGAGCTCTTAACCGAGCTTGGTACTTTGAGTCCCCTTAGTAAACCAGAATCTTAACAACACTCAACCATCCTGCCCTATCTGTCAATCCACCTCTACAGCACCGGTACCGAAAGTTCCCCTGGGGATAACTAAGCTCTCAATGGAGTCATTTTCCAAGGTCGCTATTGACATATTAGGTCCTATTAATCCAGCTTCGTCCGCGGGGAAACAGTTCCTCCTGGTATATGTTGACCTGGCAACAAGGCACCCAGATGCAGTGCCACGGTCTTCTATCATAACTGAAGCAGTCGTTCATGCCCTATTTGAAATCTGCTCCAGGGTTGGCTTTCCTGAGCAGGTCACTTCTGACAATGGAAGTCAGTTTACAAGTAGGCACTTTGAGGCTTTCTGTAACCTTTTAGAAATGAAGCACATTCGTATGAGTGTCTATCGTGCCCAATCAAATGGAGCATGCGAACGCTATAACGGGACATTGAAGCGATGTTTGCGCAAGCTAGTGATAGATATACCTAGGCAGTGGGACAAGTACGTCCCTGCTGCACTTTTCTCCTTCAGAGACACGCCCCACGACACTACTGGATACTCGCCTTTCGAGCTGATTTATGGTCATAAGGTCAGAGGCCCAGTAGAATTCTTGGCAGAATGTTGGGATTCACCTACCATCGAAGATGACGATAGGGACGTCCATGAGTATATTTTGAAGTTTTCCTCCCACCTCAAAAAGGCTTGAAAAACTGCACAATTAGCCATTAAGGGTCACCAGCAAACTGCCAAGCTCCTCTTTGATAAGCGTGCGCGGCGTCGTGCCCTGACACCCGGAGATCGAGCTCTGTTACTTCTTCATACAGATACCTGCAAGCTAATGCTACGCTGGAAAGGACCGTACACTTTGGTACACCGGGTGACCCCTGACAATTATGTGCTAAATGTTGATGGCAATAACCGGAAATACCTCATTAACCAGCTGAAGCTTTATTGTGAGGACCCGGAGGCCCACAGGGATCCTGCGCTGTTACTCTCAGCAACCCCTATAGATGCCCCCAGCATCAACAGAACCTCCGAGGCTGCAGCAACACAGGTACTCCATTATAGCCACCCCTTACTTCCTATTTTGGAATACTCCACCCTTGCAGTGGAGACAGACTTACGGGAGTGGAGTTTTTCGGAAGAAGCCCCTCTGGCCGCAGCCACCGCCCTTGCAATTGAAGACATAAGCTTAGCTTTTGATGATGGTAAGGATCCTGCCATTCCCACACACCGAAAGGAAAGTGTGAGTAATTGCATTATTAACTCAAGACTGCAACCGAGTCAACGGGAACAGCTGAACAAGCTATTAGAGGACTATGAGAACGTCTTCAACGACCTCCCAGGCATTACCACTACCCTTGAGCATCATGTCAGATTGACTGACCCAGAGACCATTTCGGCATTCCTATGGTCTTCCCCACCGGCTATCCTTACGGCTGAAAGAAGATCTTGACACTTGGGTCCGCCTCGGAATAGTTGAAAAGAGCATTTCGCCTTGGTGTTCGCCGTTACTGGTAGTGCGTAAGCGAGATGGCAATCACAGGTTCTGCCTTGACTGTTGTAAGCTTAACTCCCGTACCATCTTTGATGGAAAGCCCATTGCTGACGTCGAGCATATTTTCTCATTGCTTTCCCAAGCCCGTTACCTGTCCAAGTTGGATTTGGCCAGTGGATTTTGGCAAGTCCCGTTGAGCGAGACTACCAAGCCTCTTACAGCTTTTTCCACAAGATATGGTCTATACCAGTTCAGGGTCATGCCTTTTGGTATGGTAAATGCCCCTGGCTGCTTCAGCAGACTCATGAGGATAGTACTACAGGATCTCGACAATGTTTCATGCTTTGTAGACGACATCCTGGTGCATTCTCAGGATTGGTCATCGCACCTCGAGACCCTCCGCAGAGTTCTCACTCGTCTGAACCAGCATGGACTTCATTTAAAGCCTTCCAAATGTGAGATTGGTTTCACACAATTGCAGTATCTCGGCCACGTGGTTGGAGAAGGAGTTATGTCTCCTTTACATGACAGGGTACAAGCTATTAAGGATATGGAGAAACCTGCCACTGTCACTCAACTAAGATCATTCCTGGGTAGTGTCGGCTACTACCAACGGTTCATTCCACACTTTAATACTATCGCTGCCCCTTTGCAGCAAATGACATCCTCGAAGCAAAGTAAAACCTCCCCTGTCCAATGGACAGATGAAGCGGAGAGAGCATTATTCAAGCTCCGAGAAGCATTGGCGGGTGGGCCAGTTTTACAACTGGTAAACCCTGATTTTCCATTTATCTTGCAGACCGACGCCTCAGACGAAGGCCTGGGTGCCGTGCTCTTGCAAGCCCGATCAGACAACTCAGCAGAAGTAGCTCCAGTGCGATATGCAAGCCACAGGCTTCTCCCTGCAGAGCGAAATTACTCCACCGTGGAGAAGGAAGCTCTAGCTGCATATTGGGCCATAAAGAAATTTGAAGTCCATCTGTATGGCCAACATTTTACACTGAGAACCGACCACCGACCTCTCCTATATTTACAGACTGCAGACAAGCTAAATCCTCGTCTGAAAAGGTGGGCACTTTACCTGAATCTTTTCAAATTCACTGCCCAACATGTTCATGGCAAGGACAATGACCTTGCTGATCTACTAAGTCGACGGTCGTTACCCTCAAATGAGGAAGCTGGTGCTGTTAGCCTAAATTTGACTAGTCAGTCAAGATTACTTCTCTGATGTGTTGTTTATTTTTATGTTTATCTTTTATGTCTTTAATACTGTACTGTACTTGTTTATTGTAGCGTACAAACGTTATTCCTAATGGAAGATGAAAAAGATGAAGAATAATTCTTTGATCGTAGTTTTATATTTCCCTTTGTGGGACTCTGAAAGCCAGAACATGGCAGAAACATTTAGTTTAGTGTTGAATAGCTGAAACTGTTTTAAATCCAGTCGCCAATGTTAATGACGACGTGGTTCAAATTTTACACTTGCGTATACTGTATTTTTTTTGTATATTATGTTATTGCCTTCTTGCATGTGAAGCATTCATAAACTTAAATATTGATATTCACTGATATCTAATGGTGATTTAATTTTCTTGAAATTTGAATTTGATCACATTTCTTTTATGTTTTGCATGTCATATAATGTTTTGTTTACAAGACTTGTTCACTTTTCCTAATAGTATGATATGTTCCAGTGGTGGACCCATTCTTATTGTTCATTTGTTCTTTTCCATGAAAAGGATATCTCATCCCTCATAATAACACTGAAGTCACCGTAACTTCCTCTGTTCTTTTTTCGCCTTCTGTATTAGAATTTTGCTAAATCAATATTCTCTAGAAAGGGCCTTTGTGACAGTGTTTCGCTCAAAGTCACCAGAGGCTGTTAGATGCCTTATTAATTAATTTAGTAACAACTGTTATTTTCTAACTAAAAAAATTAATTCCCACTTCTTGACTTTTGCAGATTATGATTATTTGCAATTTATATTTTAGCTTTTCGATAGTTCCTCCTCATGTCCTCAGTGCCTCTACTCTCAGGAAGAATATCTTCAATGATATACTCCATCAACAACACACAGTGGTCACTCTTTCAAATTGGTGGTTCATACTCAATTTTTTCAATATCCAACACATTATCTGTGAACACTAGATCAAGTAGTGATGGCTCATCCCCACCCCTGGCCCTTGTTGGTTCCATTACATGTTGGTGTAGGAAATTCCCTTGTACGCAATCTAGGAATCTTGCCCCGAATGAGTCCTCACCACTGTGTGGGTCAAGATTTATCCACTCTATCTCTTTATGATTAAAGTCTCCCATAATCAAAATCCTACATTTTTTTCCCATGTTAACAACTGAGTTTATGACTTCAATAGTACCTATATGACTTTCCTCATAAACTTCAAGCCAATTTTGGTTCCTTGGTGGGTTGCATACAACAGTTATTATAATGCTCTCTGACCCAGTATTTATGCGAGCAACAAGAAATTCCTTGAACTCACTTTCTATAGCCAAGTTTATTTCTTCAACTTGAATCCTTTCACTTATGAACAGTGCTATCCCTCCACCAGTCCTCTCAGATCTTTCAACCCTTAGTATTCTGAAGCCCTTAGGAAAAACTGTGACACTGTTTATGTCCTCATTCAACTTAGTCTCTGTAATTGCTACTATATCTGCCTTACTGTTGTGAATCCTATCTTTTAATTCTACAGCCTTACCAGCTAATCCATCAGCATTTGTGTATAACAATCTTAATGAGGCCCCATCCCCTGATCTTCTGTAATTATCTTCTTTATCTCCCCTTTGTCTGGAAGAACTCTGTAACGAAAATTTTTCTTCTGTTCTTCATTTCTTTCATCATTTAACCTTCTTGCCTCTTGCAACAAGTTTTTTATTTTTCCCATCTCTTCCTGTGTTCTGTATCGTCTAATGAACACTTCTTTGAATTCTTGAAGGTCTTTTAGACTTTTTTTTCTCAACAATATTTCCCTACATGTTTCCCCTCTCTCAAAGGTTACTTTTTTTGGTCTTTGCTTTCCTTCCCTCGAATATTTACCTAGTTGGAGTATGTTTACAATATCCTCAGGACCACAAACTACTCCAAGCTTTCTTATCAGGTCTACAACCCTAGCCTTATTTTCTTCAAGTCTCCCCTGCCATGTTGGCTCCTGGGATTCGCTTATGCCTGAGATTACCACTGTCTTCTCCTTATCAAGTGCCTGTCTGATGAGTGGGTTTGCCCTTTCCATCACAACGTCTTTCATTTTTTCGATTACTGTCTCTTTATAGTCAACTGTTTGTATGTTTTCTGTGTGTGTGTGTGTGTGTGTGTGTGTGTGTGTGTGTGTGTGTGTGTGAGAGAGAGAGAGAGAGAGAGAGAGAGAGAGAGAGAGAGAGAGAGAGAGAGAGAGAGAGAGAGAGTCAGTATATATATATATATATATATATATATATATATATATATATATATATATATATATATATATATATATATATATATATATATGTATATATATATATGTATAGATATATATATATATATATATATATATATATATATATATATATATATATATATATATATATATATATATATATATATATATATATATATATATATATATATATATATATATATATATATATATATATATATATATATATATATATATATATATATATATATATATATATATATATATATATATATATATATATATATATATATATATATACCTACATATATACATACATATGTATATATATATATATATATATATATATATATATATATATATATATATATATATATATATATATATATATATATATATATATATATATATATATATATATATATATATATATATATATATATATATATATATATATATATATATATATATATATATATATATATATATATATATATATATATATATATATATATATATATATATATATATATATATATATATATATATATATATATATATATATATATATATACAAACTTACTATCTCTCTCTCTTTCTCTCCCACACACACACACGCACAACGTATTGTGAGTAAAACACTTATATTTGTTGTATGACGAGACTGTCCAAATATTAAAGGGAAAAATTGAGAACATTTTCATGAGGGAAAAGACAAAGAAGCTACCCTGCTCTGCCTTGAAGGAAACTTAGAAGAGTTGCCAGAGGTGAAGCCATCACATCACATTACCTAATTTTTTGTGTAAATTGGGGAGAACTATTAAGCCGTTCACCTGATCCTGTGGTTCCATATATTGTTAAAATCAGTATCCTTCCCATTTATATTAATTTTATAGCTAGTTTGAAACACGAAATAATTGAATAATTAAATAAATACCAAAAATACACCAGTCAACAGTGCTGAGTTAAGTTGCCAAGTAGTACAGCTGTCTTATTTTTTTAATTTTTTCTTTCTTTTCTTTTAGCTTCCTCTTTTAATATTTTTTTTTATTTTGTATATATATTGAGTTAAATGTAAAGTCTAATCCTGTGATAACATATCTTGGTTAGCAAGTGAGTCTATCAGTTAGGAAGAATATATAGCAGAAGCAGGTGGGTGCCTCTTTAGACACAAATTCGAATTTTCCTTCAGGTTTGACTTTTGTTTTGTTGCATTTTTTTCTTTTTCTTTTTATCCTCAAATTACCATAATCAAATTTTTAAGTTAAGATGTGTGTTACCAGAAAAGAGATAAATTGAGTCACTAAATAGCACTTATATGGAGATATAAAAATTCTGTGTGAAGCTTAAATAAAAGTTTTTCTCTCTTTTTTTCTCTTTCTCTTCTTTCTATATTCTGTGAGAGGGAGAACATAAAAATGAGGCCATATCTGTCCCAAACCTCTAGAAAACTAGAAACTAGAATTTCTAAACAACTTGATAAAAACAAACAGCTGAATGACAACTTAAAGGAATTAGATGTTAGTTCACTGCTCTCTTCTGAGAGAGACGAGATTGCTGCTTGGAATGTCCAGATTAAGGAAGACATTGAACAGTTCAGAAAAGAGTTCCAGGAGCTGAATATGGAAAATGATGCCATGAAAACTTCCTTTGCTGATGCACTAAAGGGGAATGTGGCAGTAAAAGAGGTTGTAAAGGTGGTGGCACTGGAAAACATACAAACAGTTGACTATAAAGAGACAGTAATCGAAAAAATGAAAGACGTTGTGATGGAAAGGGCAAACCCACTCATCAAACAGGCACTTGATAAAGAGAAGACAGTGGTAATCTCAGGCATAAGCGAATCCCAGGAGCCAACATGGCAGGGGAGACTTGAAGAAAATAAAGCTAGGGTTGTAGACCTGATAAGAAAGCTTGGAGTAGTTTGTGGTCCTGAGGATATTGTAAACATACACCAACTAGGCAGATATTCGAGGGAAGGAAAGCAAAGACCAAAAAAAGTAACCTTTGAGAGAGGGGAAACATGTAGGGAAATATTGTTGAGAAGAAAAGTCTAAAAGACCTTCAAGAATTCAAAGAAGTGTTCATTAGACGATACAGAACACAGGAAGAGATGGGAAGGATCAAAAACTTGTTGGAAGAGGCAATAAGGTAAAATGAGGAAAGAAATGAAGAAGAGAAGAAAAATATTCATTTCAGAGTTCTTCCAGACAAAGGGGAGATAAAGTAGATAATGACAGAAGATCAGGGGATGGAGCCTCATTAAGATTGTTATACACAAATGCTGATGGATTAGCTGGTAAAGAAGTAGAATTAAAAGACAGGATTCACAACAGTAAGGCAGATATAGTATCAATTACAGAGACTAAGTTGAGTGAGGACATAAACAGTGTCACAGTTTTTCTTAAGGGCCTCAGGATATTAAGAGTTGAAAGATCTGAGAGGACTGGTGGGGGGATAGCACTGCTCATAAATGAAAGGATTCAAGTTTAAGAAATAAACTTGGCTATAGAAAGTGAGTTCAAGGAATTTCTTGTTGCTCGCATAAATACTGGGTCAGAGAGCATTATAATAACTGTTGTATATAACCCACCAAGGAACCAGAATAGGCTTGAAGTTTATGAGGAAAGTCATATAGGTACTATTGAAGTCATAAACTCAGTTGTTAACATGGCAAGGGAGAGAAAATGTAGGATTTTGATTATGGGAGATTTTAATCATAAAGAGATAGATTGGATAAGTCTTGACCCACACAGTGGTGAGGACTCATTCGGGGCAAGATTTCTAGATTGCGTACAAGGGAATTTCCTACGCCAATATGTAATGGAACCAACGAGGGCCAGGGGTGGGGATGAGCCATCACTACTTCATCTAGTATTCACAGATAATGTGTTGGATATTAAGAAAATTGAGTATGAACCACCAATTGGAAAGAGTGACCACTGTGTGTTGTTGATGGAGTATATCATTGAAGATATTCTGCCTGAGAGTAGAGGCACTGAGGACATGAGGAGGAACTATCCGAAAGGAGATTACATCAAAATGAATGAGCTATTTGCAGTTACTGACTGGAGAACCTTATTTTACAACAAATCTGTACAAGAAATGTATGACATCTTTTGTGAGAAATATGGGAAGATAGTAGATTGCTGCATACCTGTCACCAAAGTAGGTGTAATTCATGCCAGAGAGAAATGGTTTGATAATGACTGTAAAAGTGCTAAGGAGTGGAGAGACAAATGCTGGAAAAGGTATAGGAGGAGAAGAAACATAAATGCCTTGAAAACCTACAAAAGAGCAAGAAATGACTACCTAAGTAAAAGGAGAGAGGCAGAGAGAGACTATGAGAGGGACATCACCAGGAAGGCTAAAGAAATGCCAAGCTTTTCAACAGCTTTATCAGAGGAAAACTGAAGGTAAAAGAACAGGTTTTAAGGCTAAAGAGAAAGGATGTAAGCATCACTGAGATGGATGAAGAGATCTGCAAAGAATTGAACAAGGAGTTTCAGTCAGTATTTACAATAGAAAATACCCCACCCCCTCAGATTGCAGAGATAGAGGCTCAAGGCCCGGTATTAGAGAACATCAACCTTACAGCCACAGAGGTATGCTAAACGCTGATGGATTTAGATGTTCATAAAGCTACAGGTGCTGATGACATATCCCCTCATGCGCTTAAAAAATGCGCAAACTCAATATCAGTGGCATTGGGTATCATATTTAAAAAGTCACTGGAGTCAGGGGAGATTCCAAAATGCTGGAAACAAGCAAATGCGATACCTATCTTCAAAAAGGGAAGGAGGGATATGGCTCTGAACTATAGACCAGTTTCCTTGACCAGCATAGTTTGCAAAGTTATGGAGAAACTACTAAGGAAACATATCTCTCTTCACTTGGAATCCTTCAACTTTTTGTCAGTGAGGCAACATGGCTTCAGAGAAGGTAGATCAACAGTAACAAACTTATTAAAATTTTGTGATGAGGTAAGCCGAATCTTACAGGAAAGAGAGGGCTGTGCAGATTGCATATTTCTAGACTTCCAGAAAGCGTTTGTCACTGTTCCACATGGAAGCTGCAAGCAATGGCTAGAATAGGTGGAAATGTTTTGGAATGGATAAAAACTTACTTAGAAGGAAGGGAACAGAGGATTAGAGTAAGACACTCAGTGTCTGAATGGAGAAGAGTTAGTAGTGGAGTTCCACAGGGTTCAGTTTTAGGGCCACTTTTGTTCGTTGTATATGTAAATGACCTACCAGAGTCTGTAAATTCATTCATGAATATGTTTGCAGATGATGCAAAGATTGTGAAGAAAGTAAAAAACGTGAACAATGGTAGAGAACTTCAGGAGGATCTAAATAATCTGCATGAGTGGTCAGAAAAGTGGCTGATGAAATTCAATACTTCAAAATGTAAGGTAATGAGAATGGGTACAAGTGCAAGAATTCCCAAGCTTGACTACTCGGTGGCTGGAGTACAACTTCAAGAGACAGAAAATGAGAAAAAATCTAGGAATAAACATAATTGCAGATTTGTCTCCAGAAATACATATAAATGGCATAGTAAGGGCAGCATATGCATTCTTATCAAATGTAAGGGTAGCCTTCAGGCACATGGACAAGGAAATGTTCATAAATATTTATGTAACCTATGTGAGGCCAAAACTGGAATATTCAGCCCCCTTTTGGAATCCGCACTTGAAAAAGCACATAGCTAAGCTTGAAAAAGTTCAAAGGCATGCTACGAAACTGGTGCCAGAAATACGCAATCTCAGTTATGATGAGAGGCTGAGGGAATTAGACTTACCATCACTCGAAGCTAGAAGAGTGAGGGGGGATATGGTGGCAGTCTTTAAATTCCTTCATGGTAATGATAGAGTGGATAGGGATCGATATTTTGATATGGCTGGCTCTAGAACTAGAGGTCATAGTTTGAAGCTTCGTAAGAAAACTTCTTTGCAGGATGTGAGGAAATACTTTTTCAGTGTAAGAGTAGTTGATAATTGGAATTGGCTAAGCGAGGAGGTAGTTAATGCTATCTCAATCCATAGTTTTAAGGACAGGTATGATAAGTATCATTAAGTATAAAATGGAACCGATGAGGAGACGAGAAGATACGAGCTTTGGGATCTTTCCCCTAAACACAATTAGGTAATCACAATTAGGTAATCACATGGCAGATTTGTCTCCAGAAATACATATAAATGGCATAGTAAGGGCAGCATATGCATTCTTATCAAATGTAAGGGTAGCCTTCAGGCACATTGACAAGGAAATGTTCAGAAATAATTATGTAACCTATGTGAGGTAAAAACTCGAATATGCAGCCCCCTTTTGGAATCCGCACTTGAAAAAGCACATAGCTAAGCTTGAAAAAGTTCAAAGACATGCCACGAAACTGGTTCCAGAAGTACGCAATCTCAGTTATGATGAGAGGCTGAGGGAATTAGACTTACCATCACTCGAAGCTAGAAGAGTGAGGGGGGATAATGTGACAGTCTTTAAATTCCTTCATGGTTATGACAGAGTGGATAGGGATCGATATTTTGATATGGCTGGTTCTAGAAGTAGAGGTCATAGTTTGAAGCTTCGTAAGAAAACTTCTTTGCAGGATGTAAGAAAATACTTTTTCAGTGTAAGAGTAGTTGATAATTGGAATTCGCTAAGCGAGGAGGTAGTTAATGCAATCTCAATCCATAGTTTTAAGGACAGGTATGATAAGTATCATTAAGTATAAAATGGAACCGATCAGGAGACGGGAAGATGCGAGCTTTGGGCTCTTTCCCGTAAACACAATTAGGTAATCACACAAAAGTAACCTTTGAGAGAGGGGAAACATGTAGGGAAATATTGTTGAGAAAAAAAGTCTAAAAGACCTTCAAGAATTCAAAGAAATTTTCATTAGACGCTACAGAACACAGGAAGAGATGGGAAAGATAAAAAACTTGTTGGAAGAATCAAGAAGGTTAAATGAGGAAAGAAATGAAGAAGAGAAGAAAAATGTTCATTTCAGAGTTCTTCCAGACAAAGGGGAGATAAAGAAGATAATAACAGAAAATCAGAGGATGGAGCCTCATTAAGATTGTTATACACATATGCTGATGGATTAGCTGGTAAGGCAGTAAAATTAAAAGATAGGATTCACAACAGTAAGGCAGATATAGTAGCAATTACAGAGACTAAGTTGAGTGAGGACATAAACAGTGTCACAGTTTTTCTTAAGGGCTTCAGAATACAAAGGCTTGAAAGATCTGAGAGGACTGGTGGAGGGATAGCACTGCTCATAAGTGAAAGGATTCAAGTTGAAGAAATAAACTTGGCTATAGAAAGTGAGTTCAAGGAATTTCTTGTTGCTCGCATAAATACTGGGTCAGAGAGCATTATCATACCTGCTGTATATAACCCACCAAGGAACCAGAATAGGCTTGAAGTTTATTAGGAAAGTCATATAGGTACTATTGACGTCATAAACTCAGTTGTTAACATGTCACGGGAGAGAAAATGTAGGATTTTGATTATGGGAGATTTTAATCATAAAGAGATAGATTGGATACATCTTGACCCACACAGTGGTGAGGACTCATTCGGGGCAAGATTCCTAGATTGCGTACAAGGGAATTTGCTACACCAACATGTAATGGAACCAATGAGGGCCAGGATTGTGGATGAGTCATCACTACTTGATCTAGTATTCACAGATAATGTGTTGGATATTGAAAAAATTGAGTATGAACCACCAATTGGAAAGAGTGACCACTGTGTGTTGTTGATGGAGTATATCATTGAAGATATTCTGCCTGAGAGTAGCGGCACTGAGGACATGAGGAGGAACTATCCGAAAGGAGATTACATCAAAATGAATGAGCTTTTTGCAGATATTGACTGGAGAACCGTATTTTACAACAAATCTGTACAAGAAATGTATGACATCTTTTGTGAGAAATATGGGAAGATAGTAGATTGTTGCATACCTGTCACCAAAGTAGGTGTAATTCATGCCAAGGAGAAATGTTTCGATAATGGGTGTAAAAGAGCTAAGGAGTGGAGAGACAAATGCTGGAAAAGGCATAGGAGGAGAAAAAACATAAATGCCTTGCAAACCTACAAAAGAGCAAGAAATGACTACCTAAGTAAAGGCAGAGAGGCAGAGAGAGACTATGAGAGGGACATCACCAGGAAGGCTAAAGAAAATCCCAAGCTTTTCCACAGCTTTATCAGAGGAAAACTGAAGGTAAAAGAACAGGTTTTAAGGCTAAAGAGAGCGGATGGAAGCATCACTGAGACGGATAAAGAGATCTGCAAAGAATTGAATAAGGAGTTTCAGTCAGTATTTACAATAGAAAATACCCCACCCCCTCAGATTGTAGAGATAGAAGCTAAAGGGGTGGTATTAGAGAACATCAACCTTACAGCCACAGAGGTATGCAAAGCGCTGATGGATTTAGATGTTCATAAAGCTACAGGTCCTGATGACATATCCCCTCATGTACTTAAAAAATGTGAAAACTCAATATCAGTGGCACTGGGTATCATATTTAAAAAGTCACTGGAGTCAGATGAGATTCCAAGATGCTGGAAACAAGCAAATGTGATACCTATCTTCAAGAAGGGAAGTAGGGATACTGCTCTGAACTATAGACCAGTTACCTTGACCAGCATAGTTTGCAAAGTTATGGAGAAACTACTAAGGAAACATATCTCTCTTCAAAATCAAATCAAATCAAAACATTTATTTCCATTTTGTACAATGGTTATTCAACATTAATAGTAACTTATAAGTAGACATGTAATTAAACTAATAAATAAGAGGGTTAGACATATAGTTAAATTAAATGTAGCTTTCATAGAAAATAATAATGCTGTAATAAAAATGTTAACAATAATGTTAATAATAAAGTAGTAAGTATGCCACTAGATACAGGATCGTTATTATCGGCATCATTTCCATATTTGTTTCCTTACAATGAGAATAATTAGTTCTTAATGAGCAGTATCTATTTGTCCAAAAGAAAACTATATAGTTTGCCTTTGAAAGCTGTGAAGGAGGATGCATTTTTAAGATGCTCTGGAATATTATTCCAGAGTGTTGGCCCTTTAATAGTGATCATCTTTGAACCTGCTTCTGTGTTTGTTCTGTGAATAAAGAGCTCACTGCTCTGTCTTGTGTTGGTTCCCCTTATATCCCTGACTGTTTTTAAATCAAATAGGATAATGATGGTCCAAAATTTTGAATACAAAAACATAAATAGCATAAGCGACCTTATTTTCTGCCTGCAGCCACCCAAGTTTATTGAGAGCTGGTGTGATGTGGTCATATTTTCTTATTCCTCCCAGGGGAACTCGAGCTGCAAAATTAGTAAGCTTCTGTATTCTGTTTATCTGAGTCTTAGTGGTAGATCCCCAAACAGTTGTGCAGTAATTAATGTGACTTAGGGCTAGAGATTCAACAACAGTTATTCGAGTGGTAGTCTCAAAATTGTCTTTTATACGTGATAAGTACATTATTGTTCCTGTAACCTTTTTGCATACTTTATCTATGTGGGAATCAAACAACATGTGGTTATCAAAGTGAATTCCTAGGTTTTTGACTGTTTTGCTAGGTGTGATAATATTGTCGCAAAAATTAATTATTGTGTTTTCTGGAATTTGTGCTATGTGGAACCTTGAACCAATAAATATGCACTGTGTTTTACTTTCGTTAATTAACAGCCCAATTTCTTGGAAATAGGTTTTAATTTTTGACAGAGTGTTTTCTGCTCTTAAGGTTAGCTCTGGGAGGTTATTAATATAACCACTAAGGAGTAGTTGAGTGTCATCTGCATATTGTACGACTAGACAGTCAGAAATGAAAGAAGATAGATCATTTACGTAAATGGAGAAGAGGATAGGACCAAGTACTGATCCCTATGGAACACCAAATGATGCATCTTTTGGCACAGAGATAATGTTGTTAAGACGTATGGACTGTTTACGATTAGATAGATACTCGCTAAACCAGCTTGGATCAATATATAAGTTAATACATTTACTTAAAAGAATTTCATGGTTTACACTGTCGAAGGCTTTTGATAAGTCTAACAAAATTAGTAAAGATATTTGTTTCATATCTATATTATTATATATACTATTCGTAACTTTAAGCAGTGCAGTTTCCGTCGAGAGTTTTGGTCTGAAACCATGTTGGCTAATCGTTAGTAGTCTATTTGATTCTAAATATGACATAAGTTGGCATGCAACAATTTTTTCTAATATTTTAGAGAAAATGGGTAGCAGGGAAATGGGACGATAGTTTGTCACATCTTCTTTGTCCCCCTTTTTATGCAGAGGTATTACATGTGATATTTTCCAAGAGTCAGGAAACTTTTTAGTAACAATGGAAGTGTTCATAATAGTTAGAATATAGGATGCAATCATGGGTAGAGCATCTTTGATGAACTGAAATGGTATACCATCTGAACCATAAGAGCCAGAGTTTCTTAGGCTCTTTATGGTAAGAATTAGGGTAGCACAATCTATAGGAGTTAGCTTGAAGTACTCTCTTTTGTTTTCATTGGAAGAATTGTCATTTAAGCAATTACTCATATTCACTGAGTTGATGTTTTCTTGAGTTTTTTCATATGTATTTTTGCCAACGTTAGCAAAATAGTTATTAAAGTTATCTGCTTTGTCTTTCAACTCCGTAATATTTTCATAACTTTCCGAGGTACTCTTTTCATTTGGTATCATGCTTCTTATCACTCTCCATGTTGCTGCTGTATCATGTCTAGAGTCATTAAATTGTTTTTTGTAAAAGTCTTTTTTACTTACACTGATGAGAGATCTGACACGTTTCTTTTCTGTTTTATAACGTTCTCGGAGAGTCATATCATATCTATTCATTTTTAGCTCTTTTTGTATTTGATTTCTGAATTGCATTGCCTCTTTGATGTCATTAGTTAGCCAGGGGGCTGAGGGGCGGGTTATTTTTCTTGTACAATGTGTGCACAACTATCTAAGCATTCAAGGAAGACTTTTGTTAAAATCTCAACCTGCAAATCGACGTTATCTGTGTATTTAATTCTATTAAGTGCATTTGTGTTGTTGATTAATGTTTCACAAAAGATATCAGGGGAGTAATTTTTTAGACACTGGAATGTCTTGAGGAGAGGCTTCCTTTTCGGCTTGTTTATGTTTAGCATAGCAATGTTCAGCTCGTGGTCTGCAATTGGGCAGGGAACTACGTCCCAATAGGGTATACTTTCCACTTTATTTGTTATTATCAGATCTATAAGAGTCCTAGAATTAGGGGTTATGCGGGTAGGTTTTGTCACTATTTGTGTTAACTTCACAGTGTTGATCACCCTTTTCATTTTGTTATCTGCTGAGAGCAAGTCATCATTAAAATCACCAAGTATGTATATGGGTTTATGACGCACACAGATATTTCTGAATGTTTCTAGCAGATGATTGAATGAACTGGTAGGTGCTTTAGGGTGACGGTAAACACACCCTACAATGAAAGATGGAAGTTTCTGATACTGCACAGTGATCCATAAATCTTCGTTCTCCTCAGTTTTTTCTAAACCTGTGGTTATTTCTGATGCACTAAGATAATTTCTAACATAAATACAAACCCCATCCCCTCGGCTATGGTCATTGCGAAATATTTTAAACTCTGGGATATTCACATATTTATTTTCAGTTGTAGGAGGAAGCCAAGTTTAACTTACACAGAGGATGTCTATGTTGTAGTTTTTTGTTAGCATTATTATTTCCTCAAAATGAGCGAACAGGGACTGAGTGTTCACATGTACTAATGTTACATTCTTACCATGTTTCATTGGGGTGGTATCCATAGTCATAGTTGTAGTTTCGACTGTGTGATTCTGCTGGGAATTCATCATTGTAGTGTGTTCTGGGATTAGCCCATGGATCCTGGTGTCTGTACCTGCCGTTGGATGTGTAACGCTGGTTTGAGTACGTGCCGTGGTATGATCGGGCCTTCCGAAAGTTTGTATGCCTAGGTGAGTGTCTAGGGTTGTAAGAGCCATCACTCCAGGAGAAGTCTCTTGTGCGTGGACGGCGATAAGAGAGGTTTGTATCGTGTCTCTTTCTGTAGTCTTGCATATAGGGGATTGTTTCATTAGCTCTTTGCTGTTTATTTTGGTATGACTGTAGTTTGGGATATTTTGTAGAATACCCAGGTTGTGTCCATTGTTTGCCCCCACGAAATGGCTGGACAATAGTGCCTGTAGGCCATTGCTTCAGTTTGTAAGGCACATATTCAAATCCTTTCGATATCGTTATTGCGAAGGAAACCCAGTTTGGTTAGCGAGAAAGCTTCTTAATCAAGACTTCTTCAGAAGGAATGCCTTGATTTGTCAATGTATTATATATCTCTCTCTCAAAGGGGTTGCCAGGAATGCGAATATATATTTGAGCTGTAACCCTTGCACTTGCATTATTGGGCAACTGTGGCTGTGGGGGAGAGGACTTCGATGGAATGTTTAGAATAGAGACTGCAGCTATTTTGTCTTTTCTGTTTTCTTCATTATTTTGCAGCCTATTGCTTGATTGGTTATTAGTGCTGGAAGGTGTAATTTGGTTGTCCTGGTTAGTGATAGTTGCTGTGTTGTTAGGAGTAGTGGAGATTGACTCTATATCTTCTTCGCTGTTTTGCAACTCTTTACCAGGTTGGTGTTTGTGCTGGGAAGAATCTTGTTCAGGTTAGTGCCTGTTGTTGTATTGTTAGGAGTAGTGGGGAAGGACGCTGTTGTTTCATCACTATTTTGTAACCTGTTACTGATTTGATTATTTATGCTAGATGGTGTATTCAGGTTTTCTTGATGACTATCACTTTTATCTGGATCTACCTCTTCTTCACTACCACTGTCACATTCATCTCTCAATGCAATGAAGGAATTGTGAGTAGAGACAGAAAACCTAGTTTGCAAAACCTGAGGGTTGTTGATAGAAGGGACATCATCATTGTTAGGCGACAGCACTGAACTGAGAGGTGGAGATGTTTCTGATAGGAGTTTCAGCCTAGAATTATCTCTTTTAAGTAGGACAATGTCAGATTCTAGCAAACCCACCTTGTGTTGTAAGGCTTTCACCTTTTCAGCATCTGCTTCCAAAATTTTCACCTTATCTGCAAGACTTTCTATCATTCGATGTAGGTCTCCTAGGTCGTATGTGTTTTTAGACTCTATGGATTTTACAACCGAAGTTTGAGGTTGAAAGAGTTTGTCAAGTTCACCGTTCATTGAGATATTCAGGACACTTGCGCTAAAAGTTATTATGTTTCTAATTATGTCTTTTTTAACTCGTTTTTTTATGATGTGTTTACCACTGTATTGGGGAAAGAGTTCCACTACCTTCGAAAGCAAAAGTTGACTTGTTTTGTACAGAGTGACTTTTTTAATTTTTTCCAATTCCCTTCTGATGTCCTCACGTGAATATACGAATATTCTGTCCAGAGATGATATAAACACTTCGGGAAAATTATCAGTATTTACACACGTAAGGTCAAAAAGGTCAACATTTTCCGATGAGGACATTCTGGTGTGAATGGGAGGGAAACTGCGGTATGAGGGGAACTGCAGGTTCACCTAAGAAAGGTCCTTTTTAGGTCGGTCGCGAGAGGTTGTGGTTGAAATCGGTAACACTGGGAGAGACACTCTCAACGGTTTCTGATATGTTATAAGATTATAATGAATTTTCTTTGTATCTTTTTAAACACTAAAGTTGTAATAATCACTCTGACTTAAATTTGAAGATTTATATTTCAGTATGCTTTCGTTAATTTTATAGCTGTGCATTTAAACTCTGGCTCTTGATAAACGCAATATTATCGGGAGCTCAATGCATACACGTCCACTATCCGAAATAATGCAGTCCTTCAACTTTTTGTCAGTGAGGCAACATGGCTTCAGAGAAGGTAGATCAACAGTAACAAACTTATTAGAAATTTTTGATGAGGTAAGCTGAATCTGACAGGAAAGAGAGGGCTGGGCATATTGCATATTCCTAGACTTCCAGAAAGTGTTTGACACTGTTCCACAAGGGAGACTTATTAGGAAGCTGCACTCAATGGCTAGAATAGGTGGAAATGTTTTGGAATGGATAAAAACTTACTTAGAAGGAAGGGAACAGAGGGTTAGAGTAAGACACTCAGTGTCTGAATGGAGAAGAGGTAGTAGTGGAGTTCCACAGGGCTCAGTTTTAGGGCCTCTTTTGTTCCTTATATATGTAAATGACCTACCAGAGTCTGTAAATTTAGTCATGAATATGTTTGCAGATGATGCAAAGTTTGTGAAGAGAGTAAAAAACGAGAACAATGGTAGAGAACTTCAGGAAGATCTAAATTGTCAGCATGAGTAGTCAGAAAAGTTGCTAATGAAATTCAATACTTCAAAATGTAAGGTAATGAGAATGGGTACAATTGCAAGAAGGCCCAAGCTTGACTACTCGGTGGCTGGAGTACAACTTCAAGAGACAGAAAGTGAGAGAGATCTTGGAGTAAACATAATGGCAGATTTGTCTCCAGAAATGCATATAAATGACATAGTAAGGGCAGCATATGCATTCTTATCAAATGTAAGGGTAGCCTTCAGGCACATGGACAAGGAAATGTTCAGAAATATTTATGTAACCTATGTGAGGCTAAAACTCGAATATGCAGCCCCTTTTGGAATCCACACCTGAAAAAACACATAGCTATGCTTGAAAAAGTTCAAAGACATGCCACGAAACTGGTGCCAGAAATACGCAATCTCAGTTATGATGAGAGGCTGAGGGAATTAGACTTACCATCACTGGAAGCTAGAAGAGTGAGGGGGGATATGGTGACAGTCTTTAAATTCCTTCATGGCTATGATAGAGTGGATAGGATCGATATATTGATATGGTTGGCTCTAGAACTAGAGGTCATAGTTTGAAGCTTCGTAAGAAAACTTCTTTGCAGGGTGTAAGGAAATACTTTTTCAGTGTAAGAGTAGTTGATAATTGGAAGTCGCTGTGCAAGGAGTTAGTTAATGCTATCTCAATCCATAGTTTTAAGGACAGGTATGATAAGTATCACTAAGTATAAAATGGAACCAATCAGGAGACGGGAAGATACGAGCTTTGGGCTCTCTCCCATAAACACAATTAGGTAATTACAATTTGGTAATTACACACACACACACACACACACACACACACACACACAAACACACACACACACACACACACACACACACACACACACACACACAGATGGGAAAGATCAAAAACTTGTTGCAAGAGGCAAGAAGGCTAAATGATGAAAGAAATGAAGAGAAGAAAAATTTTTGTTACAGAGTACTTCCATACAAAGGGGAGATAAAGAAGATAATGACAGAATATCATGGGATGGGGCCTCATTAAGACTGTTATACACAAATGCTGATGGATTAGCTGGTAAGGCAGTAGAATTAAAAGATAGGATTCACAACAGTAAGGCAGATATAGTAGCAATTACAGAGACTAAGTTGAGTGAGGACATAAACAGTGTCACAGTTTTTCCTAAGGGCTTCAGAATACTAAGGGTTGAAAGATCTGAGAGGACTGGTGGAGGGATAGCACTGCTCATAAGTGAGAGGATTCAAGTTGAAGAAATAAACTTGGCTATAGAAAGTGAGTTCAGGGAATTTCTTGTTGCTCGCATAAATACTGGGTCAGAGAGCATTATAATAACTGATGTATACAACCCACCAAGGAACCAAAATAGGCTTGAAATTTATGAGGAAAGTCATATAGGTACTATTGAAGTCATAAACTCAGTTGTTAACATGGCACGGGAGAAAAAATGTAGGATTTTGATTATGGGAGACTTTAATCATAAAGAGATAGATTGGATAAATCTTGACCCACACAGTGGTGAGGACTCATTCGGGGCAATATTCCTAGATTGCGTACAAGGGAATTTCCTACACCAACATGTAATGGAACCAACAAGGGCCAGGGGTGGGGATGAGCCATCACTACTTGATCTAGTGTTCACAGATAATGTGTTGGATATTGAAAATATTGAGTATGAACCACCAATTGGAAAGAGTGACCACTGTGTGTTGTTGATGGAGTATATCATTGAAGATATTCTTCCTGAGAGTAGAGGCACTGAGGACATGAGGAGGAACTATCCAAAAGGAGATTACATCAAAATGAATGAGCTTTTTGCAGTTATTGACTGGAGAACCTTATTTTACAACAAATCTGTACAAGAAATGTATGACATCTTTTGTGAGAAATATGGGAAGATAGTAGATTGCTGCATACCTGTCACCAAAGTGGGTGTAATTCATGCCAGAGAGAAATGGTTCAATAATGGGTGTAAAAGGGCTAAGGAGTGGAGAGACAAATGTGGGAAAAGGTATAGGAGGAGAAAAAACATAAATGCCTGGCAAACCTACAAAAGAGCAAGAAAAGACTACCTAAGTAAAAGGAGAGAGGCAGAAAGAGATTATGAGTGGGACATCACCAGGAAGGCTAAAGAAAATCCCAAGCTTTTCCACAGCTTTATCAGAGGAAAACTGAAGGTAAAAGAACAGGTTTTAAGGCTAAAGAGAGCGGATGGAAGCATCACTGAGACGGATGAAGAGATCTGCAAAGAATTGAACAAGGAGTTTCAGTCAGTATTTACAGTAGAAAATACCCCACCCCCTCAGATTGCAGTGATAGAAGCTCAAGGGCCGGTGTTAGAGAACATCAACCTTACAGCCACAGAGGTATGCAAAGCGCTGATGGATTTAGATGTTCATAAAGCTACAGGTCCTGATGACATATCCCCTCATGTGCTTAAAAAATGCGCAAACACAATATCAGTGGCACTAAGTATCATATTTAAGGAGTCACTGGAGTCGGGGGAGATTCCAAGATGCTGGAAACAAGCAAATGTGATACCTATCTTCAAAAAGGGAAGGAGGGATACGGCTCTGAACTATAGACCAGTTTCCTTGACCAGCATAGTTTGCAAACTTATGGAGAAACTACTAAGGAAACATATCTCTCTTCACTTGGAATCCTTCAACTTTTTGTCAGTGAGGCAACATGGCTTCAGAGAAGGTAGATCAACAGTAACAAACTTATTAGAATTTTATGATGAGGTAAGCCAAATCTTACAGGATAGAGAGGGCTGGACAGATTGCATATTCCTAGACTTCCAGAAAGCGTTTGACACTGTTCCACATGGGAGACTTATTAGGAAGTTGCACTCAATAGCTAGAATAGGTGGAAATGTTTTGGAATGGATAAAAACTTACTTAGAAGGAAGGGAACAGAGGGTTAGAGTAAGACACTCAGTGTCTGAATGGAGAAGAGTTAGTAGTGGAGTTCCACAGGGTTCTGTTTTAGGGCCACTTTTGTTCCTTGTATATGTAAATGACCTACCATAGTGTGTAAATTCATTCATGAATATGTTTGCAGATGATGCAAAGATTGTGAAGAAAGTAAAAAACGAGAACAATGGTAGAGAACTTCAGGAGGATCTAAATAATCTGCATGAGTGGTCAGAAAAGTGGCTAATGAAATTCAATACTTCAAAATGTAAGGTAATGAGAATGGGTACAAGTGCAAGAAGGCTCAAGCTTGACTACTCGGTGGCTGGAGTACAACTTCAAGAGACAGAAAATGAGAGAGACCTAGGAGTAAACATACTGGCAGATTTGTCTCCAGAACTACATATAAATGGCATAGTAAGGGCAGCATATGCATTCTTATCAAATGTAAGGGTAGCCTTCAGGCACATGGACAATGAAATGTTCAGAAATATTTATGTAACCTATGTGAGGCCAAAACTGGAATATGCAGCCCCCTTTTGGAATCCGCACTCGAAAAAGCACATAGCTAAGCTTGAAAAAGTTCAAAGACATGCCACGAAACTGGTGCCAGAAATACGCAATCTCAGTTATGATGAGAGGCTGAGGGAATTAGACTTACCATCACTCGAAGCTAGAAGAGTAAGGGGGGATATGGTGACAGTCTTTAAATTCCTTCATGGTTATGATAGAGTGGATAGGGATCGATATTTCGATATGGCTGGCTCTAGAACTAGAGGTCATAGTTTGAAGCTTGGTAAGAAAACTTCTTTGCAGGATGTAAGGAAATACTTTTTCAGTGTAAGAGTAGTTGATAATTGGAATTGGCTAAGCGAGGAGGTAGTTAATGCTATCTCAATCCATAGTTTTAAGGACAGGTACGATAAGTATCACTAAGTCTAAAATGGAACCGATCAGGAGACGGAAAGATACGAGGTTTGGGCTCTTTCCCGTAAACATAATTAGGTAATCACAATTAGGTAATCACAATTAGGTAATCACACACACATCAATGGCTAGAATAGGTGGAAATGTTTTGGAATGGATAAAAACTTACTTAGAAGGAAGGGAACAGAGGGTTAGAGTAAGACACTCAGTGTCTGAATGGAGAAGAGTTAGTAGTGGAGTTCCACAGGGTTCAGTTTTAGGGCCACTTTTGTTCCTTGTATATGTAAATGACCTACCAGAGTGTGTAAATTCATTCATGAATATGTTTGCAGATGATGCAAAGATTGTGAAGAAAGTAAAAAACGAGAACAATGGTAGAGAACTTCAGGAGGATCTAAATAATCTGCATGAGTGGTCAGAAAAGTGGCTAATGAAATTCAGTACTTCAAAATGCAAGGTAATGAGAATGGGTACAAGTGCAAGAAGGCCCAAGCTTGACTACTCGGTGGCTGGAGTACAACTTCAAGAGACAGAAAATGAGAGAGATGTAGGAGTAAACATACTGGCAGAATTTTCTCCAGAAATACATATAAATGGCATGGTAAGGGCAGCATATGCATTCTTATCAAATGTAAGGGTAGCCTTCAGGCACATGGACAAGGAAATGTTCAGAAATATTTATGTAACCTATGTGAGCCCAAAACTGGAATATGCAGCCCCCTTTTGGAATCCGCACTTGAAAAAGCACATAGCTAAGCTTGAAAAAGTTCAAAGACATGCCACGAAACTGGTGCCACAAATACGCAATCTCAGTTATGATGAGAGGCTGAGGGAATTAGACTTACCATCACTCGAAGCTAAAAGAGTGAGGGGGGATATGGTGACAGTCTTTAAATTCCTTCATGGTTATGATAGAGTGGATAGGGATCGATATTTTGATATGGCTGACTCTAGAACTAGAGGTCATAGTTTGAAGCTTGGTAAGAAAACTTCTTTGTAGGATGTAAGGAAATACTTTTTCAGTGTAAGAGTAGTTGATAATTGGAATTGGCTAAGCGAGGAGGTAGTTAATGCTATCTCAATCCATAGTTTTAAGGACAGGTATGATAAGTATCACTAAGTCTAAAATGGAACCGATCAGGAGACGGGAAGATACGAGCTGTGGGCTCTTTCCCGTAAACACAATTAGGTAATCACAATTAGGTAATCACATAAATACCAAATATCCACCTGTCAACAGTACTAAGTTAAGTTGCCAAGTAGTACAGCTGTCTTATTTTCTTCATTATTTTGCTTTTCTTTTAGCTTTCTCTTTTACTATTTTTTTTTTTATTTTGTATATATATTGAGTTAAATGTAAAGTCTAATCGTGTGATAACATATCTTGGTTAGCAAGTGAGTTTATCAGTTAGGAAGAATATATAGCAGAAACAGGTGGGTGCCTCCTCAGACACAAATTCGAATTTTCCTTCAGGTTTGACTTTTGTTTTGTTGCATTTTTTCTTTTTCTTTTTATCCTTAAATTACCATGGTCAAGTTTTTAAGTTAAAATGTGTTACCAGAAAAGAGATAAATTGAGTCACTAAATAGCACTTATATGGAGATATAAAAATTCTGTGTGAAGCTTAAATAAAAGTTTTTCTCTTTTTTTTCTCTTTCTCTTCTTCTTTCTATATTCTGTGAGAGGGAGAACATAAAAATGAGGACATCTCTGTCCCAAACCTCCCCCATCCATGGGTCGGTAGGAGGGGTAGCCATTAGGAGACTTAATCAGAAAATCAAGAATTTAGAGGCAATGGTTATAAGCCTTGATGAAAAAATTTGGAATATGGATGGAGAAATGAAAGAGAATGAAACACTCAGAGAGGAAATAAGATCTTTGGAGGAAGCCAATAAAGCACAAGGGCAGGAGAGAAAGGAACTAGAAAAAAGAATAAAGAAGCTGGAAGGGGAAAAGAGTCAACTAGAATCTAGAATTTCTAAACAAGAAGATAAAAACAAACAGCTGAATGACAACCTAAAGGAATTAGATGCTAGTTCACTGCTCTCTTCTGAGAGAGACGAGATTGCTGCTTGGAATGTCCAGATTAAGGAAAACATTGAACAGTTCAGAAAAGAGTTCCAGGAGCTGAATATGGAAAATGATGCCATGAAAACTTCCTTTGCTGATGCATTAAAAGGGAATGTGGAAGTAAAAGAGGCTGTAAAGGTGGTGGCACTGGAAAACATACAAACAGTTGACTATAAAGAGACAGTAATTGAAAAAATGAAAGACGTTGTGATGGAAAGGGCAAACCCACTCATCAGACAGGCACTTGATAAGGAGAAGACAGTGGTAATCTCAGGCATAAGCGAATCCCAGGAGCCAACATGGCAGGGGAGACTTGAAGAAAATAAAGCTAGGGTTGTAGACCTGATAAGAAAGCTTGGAGTAGTTTGTGGTCCTGAGGATATTGTAAACATACACCAACTAGGTAAATATTCGAGGGAAGGAAAGCCGAGACCAACAAAAGTAACCTTTGAGAGAGGGGAAACATGTAGGGAAATATTGTTGAGAAAAAAAAGTCTAAAAGACCTTCAAGAATTCAAAGAAGTGTTCATTAGACGATACAGAAAACAGGAAGAGATGGGAAAGATCAAAAACTTGTTGCAAGAGGCAAGAAGGTTAAATGATGAAAGAAATGAAGAAGAGAAGAAAAATTTTCATTTCAGAGTTCCTCCAGACAAAGGGGAGATAAAGAAGATAATGACAGAAGATCAGGGAATGGGGCCTCATTAAGATTGTTATACACAAATGCTGATGGATTAGCTGGTAAGGCAGTAGAATTAAAAGATAGGATTCACAACAGTAAGGCAGATATAGTAGCAATTACAGAGACTAAGTTGAGTGACGACATAAACAGTGTCACAGTTTTTCTTAAGGGCTTCAGAATACAAAGGCTTGAAAGATCTGAGAGGACTGGTGGAGGGATAGCACTGCTCATAAGTGAGAGGATTCAAGTTGAAGAAATAAACTTGGCTATAGAAAGTGAGTTCAAGGAATTTCTTGTTGCTAGCATAAATACTGGGTCAGAGAGCATTATCATAACTGTTGTATATAACCCACCAAGGAACCAGAATAGGCTTGAAGTTTATGAGGAAAGTCATATAGGTACTATTGAAGTCATAAACTCAGTTGTTGACATGGCACGGAAGAGAAAATGTAGGATTTTGATTATGGGAGATTTTAATCATAAAGAGATAGATTGGATAAATCTTGACCCACACAGTGGTGAGGACTCATTCGGGGCAATATTCCTAGATTGCGTACGAGGGAATTTGCTACACCAACTTGTAATGGAACCATTGAGGGCCAGGGGTGGGGATGAGTCATCACTACTTGATCTAGTATTCACAGATAATGTGCTGTATATTGAAAAAATTGAGTATGAACCACCAATTGGAAAGAGTGACCACTGTGTGCTGTTGATGGAGTATATCATTGAAGATATTCTTCCTGAGAGTAGAGGCACTGAGGACATGAGGAGGAACTATCCGAAAGGAGATTACATCAAAATGAATGAGCCTTTTGCAGTTCTTGACTGTAGAACCTTACTTTTCAACAAATCTGTACAAGAAATGTATGACATCTTTTGTGAGAAATATGGGAAGAGAGTAGATTGCTGCATACCTGTCACCAAAGTAGGTGTAATTCATACCAGAGAGAAATGGTTCGATAATGGGTGTAAAAGAGCTAAGGAGTGGAGAGACAAATGCTGGAAAAGATATAGGAGGAGAAAAAACATAAATGCCTGGCAAACCTACAAAAGAGCAAGAAATGACTACCTAAGTAAAAGGAGAGAGGCAGAGAGAGACTATGAGAGGGACATCACCAGGAAGGCTAAAGAAAATCCCAAGCTTTTCTACAGCTTTATCAGAGGAAAACTGAAGGCAAAAGAACAGGTATTAAGGCTAAAGAGAGCGGATGGGAGCATCACTGAGACGGATGAAGAGATCTGCAAAGAATTGAACAAGGAGTTTCAGTCAGTATTTACAGTAGAGAGGGCTGGGCAGATTGCATATTCCTAGACTTACAGAAAGCGTTTGACACTGTTCCACATGGGAGACTTATTAGGAAGCTGCACTCAATGGCTAGAATAGGTGGAAATGTTTTGGAATGAATAAAAACTTACTTAGAAGGAAGGGAACAGAGGGTTAGAGTAATACACTCAGGGTTCAGTTTTAGGGCCACTTTTGTTCCTTGCATATGTAAATGACCTACCAGAGTCTGTAAATTCATTCATGAATATGTTTGCAGATGATGCAAAGACTGTGAAGAAAGTAAAAAACGAGAACAATGGTAGAGAACTTCAGGAGGATCTAAATAATCTGCATGAGTGCACAGAATGGCTAATGAAATTCAATACTTCAAAATGTAAGGTAATGAGAATGGGTACAAGTGCAAGAAGGCCCAAGTTTGACTACTCGGTGGCTGGAGTACAACTTCAAGAGACAGAAAATGAGAGAGATCTAGAAGTAAACATACTGGCAGATTTGTCTCCAGAAATACATATAAATGGCATAGTAAGGGCAGCATATGCATTCTTATCAAATGTAAGGGTAGCCTTCAGGCACATGGACAAGGAAATGTTCAGAAATATTTATGTAACCTATGTGAGGCCAAAATCGAATATGCAGCCCCCTTTTGGAATCCTCACTTGAAAAAGCACATAGCTAAGCTTGCAAAAGTTCAAAGACATGCCACGAAACTGGTTCCAGAAATACGCAATCTCAGTTATGATGAGAGGCTGAGGGAATTAGACTTACCATCACTCGAAGCTAGAAGAGTGAGGGGGGATATGGTGACAGTCTTTAAATTCCTTCATGGTTATGATAGATTGGATAGGGATCGATATTTTGATATGGCTGGCTCTAGAACTAGAGGTCATAGTTTGAAGCTTGGTAAGAAAACTTCTTTGCAGGATGTAAGGAAATACTTTTTCAGTGTGAGAGTAGTTGATAATTGGAATTCGCTAAGCGAGGAGGGAGTTAATGCTATCTCAATCCATAGTTTTAAGGACAGGTATAATAAGTATCACTAAGTATAAAATGGAACCGATGATGAGACGGGAAGATACGAGCTTTGGGCTCTTTCCCGTAAACACAATTAGGTAATCACAATTAGGTAATCACACACACAGAATAATGGTAGAGAACTTCAGGAAGATCTAAATATTCTGCAAGAGTTGTCAGAAAAGTGGCTAATGAATTTCAATGCTTCAAAATGTAAGGTAATGAGAATGGGTACAAGTGCAAGAAGGCCCAAGCTTGACTACTCGGTGGCTTCAATACAACTTCAAGAGACAAAATGAGAGAGATCTAGGAGTAAACATACTGGCAGATTTGTCTCCAGAAATACATATAAATGGCATGGTAAGGGCAACATATGCATTCTTATCAAATGTAAGAGTAGCCTTCAGGCATATGGACAAGGAAATGTTCAAAGATATTTATGTAACCTATGTGAGGCCAAAAGTCGAATATGCAGCCCTCTTTTGGAATCCGCACTTGAAAAAGCACATAGCTAAGCTTGAAAATGTTCAAAGACATGCCACGAAACTGGTGCCAGAAATAAGCAATCTCAGTTATGATGTGAGGCTGAGGGAATTAGACTTACCATCATCAGAAGCTAGAAGATTGAGGGGGGATATGGTGACAGTCTTTAAATTCCTTCATGGTTATGATAGAGTGGATAGGGAACGATAAATTGATATGGCTGGCTCTAGAACTAGAGGTCATAGTTTGAAGCTTCGTAAGAAAACTTCCTTGCAGGATGTAAGGAAATACTTTTTCAGTGTAAGAGTAGTTGATAATTGGAATTGGCTAAGCGAGGAGGTAGTTAATGCTATCTCAATCTATAGTTTTAAGGACAGGTATGATAAGTATCACTAAATACAAAATGGAACCTATGAAGAGACGGGAAGATACGAGCTTTGGGCTCTTTCCCGTAAATACAATTAGGTAATATTGCACACAAATGCAAGAAGGCCCAAGCTTGACGACTCGGTGGCTGGAGTACAACTTTAAGCGACCGAAAATGAGAGAGGTCCAAGTGTAAACATTTTGGCAGCTTTGTCTCCACAAATACATATAAATGGCATAGTAAGGGCAACATATGCCTTCTTAGCAAATGTAAGGGTAGCCTTCAGGCACATGGACAAGGAAATGTTTAGAAATATTTATGTAACCTATGAGAGGCTAAAACTTGAATATGCAGCACCCTTTTGGAATCCGCTATTGAAAAAGCACATAGCTAAGCTTGTAAAAGTTCAAAGACATGCCACGAGACTGGTGCCAGAAATAAGCAATCTCAGTTATGATGAGAGGCTGAGGGAATTAGACTTACCATCATTGGAAGCTAGAAGATTTAGAAGGGATATGGTGACAGTCTTTAAATTCTTTCCTGGTTATGATGGAGTAGATAAGGATCGATATTTTGAAATGGCTGACTCTAAAACAAGAGGTCATAGTTTGAAGCTTTGTAAGAAAACTTCCTTGCAGGATGTAAGGAAATAGTTTTTCAGTGTAAGAGTAGTTGATAATTGGAATTGGCTAAGCGAGGAGGTAGTTAATGCTATCTCAATCCATAGTATTAAGGACAGGAATGATAAGTATCACTAAATACAAAATGGAACCGATGAGGAGACGGGAAGATACAAGCTTTGGGCTCTTTCCCGTAAGCACAATTAGGTAATCATGCACACAAGTGCAAGAAGGCCCAAGCTTGACGACTCGGTAGCTGGAATACAACTTCAAGAGACAGAAAATGAGAGAGGTCTAGGAGTAAACATACTGGCAGATTTGTCTCCAGAAATACATATAAATGGCATAGGAAGGGCAGCATATGCCTTCTTAGCAAATGTGTGGGTAGCCTTTCGGCACATGGACAAGGAAATGTTGAGAAATATTTATGTAACCTATGAGAGGCTAAAACCTGAATATGCAGTCCCCTTTTGGAATCCGCTCTTGGAAAAGCATATAGCTAAGCTTGAAAAAGTTCAAAGACATGCCACGAAACTGGTGCCAGAAATAAGCAATCTCAGTTATGATGAGAGGCTGAGGGAATTAGACTTACCATCAATGGAAGCTATTAGATTGAGGGGGGATATGGTGACAGTGTTAAAATTCCTTTCTGGTTATGATAGAGTGGATAAGGATCGATATTTTGAAATGGTTGGCTCTAGAACTAGAGGTCATAGTTTGAAGCTTCGTAAGAAAACTTCCTTGCAGGATGTAAGGAAATACTTTTTCAGTGTAAGAATAGTTGATAATTTAAATTGGCTAAGCGAAGAGGTAGCTGATGCTATCTCAATCCATAGTTTTAAGGACAGGTATGATAAGTATCACTAAATACAAAATGGAACCGATGAGGAGATGGGAAGATACGAGCATTGGGCTCTTTCCCGTAAACACAAGAAGGTAATCACAAGTAGGTAATCATGCACACAAGTGCAAGAAGGCCCAAGCTTGACGACTCGGTGGCTGGAGTACAACTTCAAGAGACAGAAAATGAGAGAGGTCTAAGAGTAAACATACTGGCAGATTTGTCTCCAGAAATAAATATAAATGGCATAGTAAAGGCAGCATATGCCTTCTCAGCAAATGTAAGGGTAGCCTTCAGGAACATGGACAAGGAAATGTTTAGAAATATTTATGTAACCTATGAGAGGCTAAAACTTGAATATGCTGTCCCCTTTTGGAATCCGCTCTTGAAAAAGCGAATAGCTAAGCTTGAATAAGTTCAAAGACATGCCACGAAACTGGTGCCATCAATAAGCAATCTCAGTTATGATGAGAAGCTGAGGGAATTAGACTTACCATCAATGGAAGCTAGTAGATTGGATGCTGATATGGTGACAGTCTTTAAATTTCTTCATGGTTATGATAGAGTGGATAAGGATCGATATTTTGAAATGGCTGGCTCTAGAACTAGAGGTCATAGTTTGAAGCTTCGTAAGAAAACTTCCTTGCAGGATGTAAGGAAATAGTTTTTCAGTGTAAGCATAGTTGATAATTGGAATTGGCTAAGCGAGGAGGTAGTTAATGCTCTTTCAATTAATAGTTTTAAGGACAGGTATGATAAATATCACTAAGTACAAAATGGAACCGATGAGGAGATGGGAAGATATGAGCTTTGGGCTCTTTCCCGTAAACACAATTAGGTAATCACTAAGCGAGGAGGTAGTTAATGCTATCTCAATCCATAGTTTTAAGGACAGGTATGATAAGTATCACTAAGTCTAAAATGGAACCGATCAGGAGACGGGAAGATACAAGCTTTGGGCTCTTTCCCGTAAGCACAATTAGGTAATCACAATTAGGTAATCACAAGTAGGTAATCATGCACACAAGTGCAACAAGGCCCAAGCTTGACGACTCGGTGGCTGGAGTACAACTTCAAGAGACAGAAAATGAGGGAGGTCTAAGAGTAAACATACTGGCAGATTTGTCTCCAGAAATACATATATATGGCATAGGAAGGGCAACATATGCCTTCTTAGCAAATGTAAGGGTAGCCTTCAGGCACATGGACAAGGAAATGTTTAGAAATATTTATGTAACCTATGAGAGGCTAAAACTTGAATATGCAGCCCCCTTTTGGAATCCGCACTTGAAAAAGCACATAGCTAAGCTTGAAAAAGTTCAAAGACATGCCACGAAACTGGTGCCATAAATAAGCAATCTCAATTATGTTGAGAGGCTGAGGGAATTAGACTTACCATCACTGGAAGCTAGAAGATTGAGGGGGGATATGGTGACAGTCTTTAAATTTCTTCATGGTTATGATAGAGTGGATAAGGATCGATATTTTGAAATGGCTGGCTCTAGAACTAGAGGTCATAGTTTCAAGCTTGGTAAGAAAACTTCCTTGCAGGATGTAAAGAAATACTTTTTCAGTGTAAGAGTAGTTGATAATTGGAATTGGCTAAGCGAGGAGGTAGTTAATGCTATCTCAATCCATAGTTTTAAGGACAGGTATGATAAGTATCACTAAATACAAAATGGATCCGATGAGGAGACGGGAAGATACGAGCTTTGGGCTCTTTCCCGTAAACACAATTAGGTAATCATGCACACACGTGCAACAAGGCCCGAGCTTGACGACTCGGTGGCTGGAGTACAACTTCAAGAGACCGAAAATGAGGGAGGGCTTAGAGTAAACATACTGGCAGATTTGTCTCCAGAAATACATATAAATGGCATAGGAAGGGCAACATATGCCTTCTTAGCAAATGTAAGGGTAGCCTTCAGGCACATGGACAAGGAAATGTTTAGAAATATGTATGTAACCTATGAGAGGCTAAAACTTGAATATGCAGTCCCCTTTTGGAATCCGCTCTTGAAAAAGCGCATAGCTAAGCTTGAATAAGTTCAAAGACATGCCACGAAACAGGTGCCAGAAATAAGCAATCTCAGTTATGATGAGAGGCTGAGGGAATTAGACTTACCATCAATGGAAGCTAGTAGATTGAGGGGGGATATGGTGATAGTCTTTAAATTTCTTCATGGTTATGATAGAGTGGATAAGGATCGATATTTTGAAATGGTTGGCTCTAGAAATAGAGGTCATAGTTTGAAGCTTCGTAAGAAAACTTCCTTGCAGGATGTAAGGAAATACTTTTTTAGTGTAAGAGTAGTTGATAATTGGAATTGGCTAAGCGATTAGGTAGTTAATGCTATCTCAATCCATAGTTTTATGGACAGGTATGATAAATATCACCAAGTACAAAATGGAACCGATGAGGAGACGGAAGATACGAGCTTTGGGCTCTTTCCCGTAAACACAATTAGGTAATCACAAGTAGGTAATCATGCACACAAGTGCAAGAAGGCCCAAGCTTGATGACTCGGTGGCTGGAGTACAACTTCAAGAGACAGAAAATGAGAGAGGTCTAAGAGTAAACATACTGGCAGATTTGTCTCCAGAAATACATATATATGTCATAGGAAGGGCAACATATGCCTTCTTAGCAAATGTAAGGGTAGCCTTCAGGCACATGGACAAGGAAATGTTTAGAAATATTTATGTAACCTATGAGAGGCTAAAACTTGAATATGCAGCCCCCTTTTGGAATCCGCTCTTGAAAAAACACATAGCTAAGCTTGAAAAAGTTCAAAGACATGCCACGAAACTGGTGCCAGAAATAAGCAATCTCAGTTATGTTGAGAGGCTGAGGGAATTAGACTTACCATCAATGGAAGCTAAAAGATTGAGGGGGGGATATGGTGACAGTCTTTAAATTCCTTCCTGGTTATGATAGAGTGGATAAGGATCGATATTTTGAAATGGCTGGCTCTAGAACTAGAGGTCATAGTTTGAAGCTTCGTAAGAAAACTTCCTTGCAGGATGTAAGGAAATCTTTTTAAGTGCAAGAGTAGTTGATAATTGGAATTGGTAAGTATCACTAAATACAAAATGGAACCGATGAGGAGACGGGAAGATACGAGCTTTGGGCTCTTTCCTGTAAACACAATTAGGTAATCATGCACACACGTGTAAGAAGGCCCAAGCTTGACGCCTCGGTGGCTGGAGTACAACTTCAAGAGACAGGAAATGAGGGAGGTCTAAGAGTAAACATACTGGCAGATTTGTCTCCAGAAATACATATAAATGGCATAGGAAGGGCAACATATTCCTTCTTAGCAAATGTAAGGGTAGCCTTCAGGCACATGGACAAGGAAATGTTTGGAAATATTTATGTAACGTATGAGAGGCTAAAACTTGAATATGCAGCCCCCTTTTGGAATCCGCTCTTGAAAAAGCACATAGCTAAGCTTGAAAAAGATCATAGACATGCCACGAAACTGGTGCCAGAAATAAGCAATCTCAGTTATGTTGAGAGGCTGAGGGAATTAGACTTACCATCACTGGAAGCTAGAAGATTGAGGGGGGATATGGTGACAGTCTTTAAATTCCTTCCTGGTTATGATAGAGTGGATAAGGATCAATATTTTGAAATGGTTGGCTCTAGAACTAGAGGTCATAGTTTGAAGCTTCGTAAGAAATCTTCCTTGGAGAATGTAAGGAAATACTTTTTCAGTGTAAGAGTAGTTGATAATTGGAATTGGCTAAGCGAGGAGGTAGTTAAGCTATCTCAATCCATACTTTTAAGGACAGGTATGATAAGTATCACTAAATACAAAATGGAACCGATGAGGAGACGGGACGATACAAACTTTGGGCTCTTTCCCGTAAAGACAATTAGGTAATCATGCACCCAAGTGCAAGAAGGCCCAAGCTTGACGACTCGGTGGCTGGAGTACAACTTCAAGAGACAGAAAATGAGAGAGGTCTAAGAGTAAACATACTGGCAGATTTGTCTCCAGAAATACATATAAATGGCATAGTAAGGGCAGAATATGCCTTCTTAGCAAATGTAAGGGTAGCCTTCAGGCACATGGACAAGGAAATGTTTAGAAATATTTATGTAACCCATGAGAGGCTAAAACTTGAATATGCATTTCCCTTTTTGGAATCCGCTCTTGAAAAAGCACATAGCTAAGCTTGAATAAGTTCAAAGACATGCCACAAAACTGTTGCCAGAAATAAGCAATCTCAGTTATGATGAGAGGCTGAGAGAATTAGACTTACCATCAATGGAAGCTAGTAAATTGAGGGGGGATATGGTGACAGTCTTTAAATTTCTTCATGGTTATGATAGAGTGGAAGAGGATCGATATTTTGAAATGGTTGGCTTTAGAACTAGAGTTCATAGTTTGAAGCTTCGTAAGAAAACTTCCTTGCAGGATGTAAGGAAATATTTTTTCAGTGTAAGAGTAGTTGATAATTGGAATTGGCTAAGCGAGGAGGTAGTTAATGCTATCTCAATCCATAGTTTTAAGGACAGGTATGATAAATATCACTAAGTACAAAATGGAACCGGTGAGGAGACGGGAAGATGCGAGCTTTGGGCTCTTTCCCGTAAACACAATTAGGTAATCATGCACACACGTGCAAGAAGGCCCAAGCTTGACGACTCGGTGGCTGGAGTACAACTTCAAGAGACAGAAAATGAGGGAGGTCTAAGAGTAAACATACTGGCAGATTTGTCTCTAGAAATACATATAAATGGCATAGGAAGGGCAACATATGCCTTCTTAGGAAAAGTAAGGGTAGCCTTCAGGCACATGGACAAGGAAATGTTTAGAAATATTTATGTAACCTATGAGAGGCTAACACTTGAATATGCAGCCCCATTTTGGAATCCTCTCTTGAAAAAGCGTATAGCTAAGCTTGAATAAGTTCAAAAATATGCCACGAAACTGGTGCCAGAAACAAGCAATCTTAGTTATGATGAGAGGCTGAGGGAATTAGACTTACCATCAATGGAAGCTAGTAGATTGAGGGGGATATGGTGACAGTCCTTAAATTTCTTCATGGTTATGATAGAGTGGATAAGGATCGATATTTTGAAATGGCTGGCTCTAGAACTAGAGGTCATAGTTTGAAGCTTCGTAAGAAAACTTCCTTGCAGGATGTAAGGAAATACTTTTCCAGTGTAAGAGTAGTTGATAATTGGAATTGGCTAAGCGAGGAGGTAGTTAATGCTAGCTCAATCCATAGTTTTAAGGACAGGTATGATAAATATCACTAAGTACAAAATGGAACCGATGAGGAGACGGGAAGATACTAGCTTTGGGCTCTTTCCCGTAAACACAGTTAGGTAATCACAAGTAGGTAATCATGCACACAAGTGCAAGAAGGCCCAAGCTTGACGACTCGGTAGCTGGAATACAACTTCAAGAGACAGAAAATGAGAGAGGTCTAGGAGTAAACATACTGGCAGATTTGTCTCCAGAAATACATATAAATGGCATAGGAAGGGCAGCATATGCCTTCTTAGCAAATGTGTGGGTAGCCTTTCGGCACATGGACAAGGAAATGTTGAGAAATATTTATGTAACCTATGAGAGGCTAAAACCTGAATATGCAGTCCCCTTTTGGAATCCGCTCTTGGAAAAGCATATAGCTAAGCTTGAAAAAGTTCAAAGACATGCCACGAAACTGGTGCCAGAAATAAGCAATCTCAGTTATGATGAGAGGCTGAGGGAATTAGACTTACCATCAATGGAAGCTATTAGATTGAGGGGGGATATGGTGACAGTGTTAAAATTCCTTTCTGGTTATGATAGAGTGGATAAGGATCGATATTTTGAAATGGTTGGCTCTAGAACTAGAGGTCATAGTTTGAAGCTTCGTAAGAAAACTTCCTTGCAGGATGTAAGGAAATACTTTTTCAGTGTAAGAATAGTTGATAATTTAAATTGGCTAAGCGAAGAGGTAGCTGATGCTATCTCAATCCATAGTTTTAAGGACAGGTATGATAAGTATCACTAAATACAAAATGGAACCGATGAGGAGATGGGAAGATACGAGCTTTGGGCTCTTTCCCGTAAACACAGTTAGGTAATCACAAGTAGGTAATCATGCACACAAGTGCAAGAAGGCCCAAGCTTGACGACACGGTGACTGGAGTACAACTTCAAGAGACAGAAAATGAGGGAGGTCTAAGAGTAAACATACTGGCAGATTTGTCTCCAGAAATACATATAAATGGCATAGGAAGGGCAACATATGCCTTCTTAGGAAATGTAAGGGTAGCCTTCAGGCACATGGACAAGGAAATGTTTAGAAATATGTATGTAACCTATGTGAGGCTAAAACTTGAATATGCCGCCCCATTTTGGAATCCGCTCTTGAAAAAGCACATAGCTAAGCTTGAAAAAGATCAAAAACATGCCACGAAATTGGTGCCAGAAATAAGCAATCTCAGTTATGTTGAGAGGCTGAGGGAATTAGACTTACCATCAATGGAAGCTAGAAGATTGAGGGGGGATATGGTGACAGTCTTTAAATTTCTTCATGGTTATGATAGAGTGGATAAGGATCGATATTTTGAAATGGCTGGCTCTAGAACTAGAAGTCATAGTTTGAAGCTTCGTAAGAAAACTTCCTTGCAGGATGTAAGGAAATACTTTTTCAGTGTAAGAGTAGTTGATAATTGGAATTGGCTAAGCGAGGAGGTAGTTAATGCTATCTCAATCCATAGTTTTAAGGAGAGGTATGAAAAGTATCACTAAATACAAAATGGAACCGATGAGGAGACGGGAAGATACGAGCTTTGGGCTCTTTCCTGTAAACACAATTAGGTAATCATGCACACACGTGCAAGAAGGCCCAAGCTTGACGACTCGGTGGCTAAAATACAACTTCAAGAGACAGAAAATGAGAGAGGTCTAAGAGTAAACATACTGGCAGATTTGTCTCCAGAAATACATATAAATGGCATAGGAAGGGCAGCATATGCCTTCTTAGCAAATGTAAGGGTAGCCTTCAGGCACATGGACAAGGAAATGTTTAGAAATATTTATGTAACCTATGAGAGGCTAAAACTTGAATATGCAGTCCCCTTTTGGAATCCGCTCTTGAAAAAGCGCATAGCTAAGCTTGAATAAGTTCAAAGACATGCCACGAAACTGGTGCCAGAAATAAGCAATCTCAGTTATGATGAGAGGCTGAGGGAATTAGACTTACCATCAATGGAAGCTAGTAGATTGAGGGGGGATATGGTGACAGTCTTTAAATTTCTTCATGGTTATGATAGAGTGGATAAGGATCGATATTTTGAAATGGTTGGCTCTAGAACTAGAGGTCATAGTTTGAAGCTTCGTAAGAAAACTTCCTTGCAGGATGTAAGGAAATACTTTTTTAGTGTAAGAGTAGTTGATAATTGGAATTGGCTAAGCGATTAGTTAGTTAATGGTATCTCAATCCATAGTTTTAAGGACAGGAATGATAAATATCACTAAGTACAAAATGGAACCGATGAGGAGACGGGAAGATACGAGCTTTGGGATCTTTCCCGTAAACACAATTAGGTAATCACAAGTAGGTAATCATGCACACAAGTGCAAGAAGGCCCAAGCTTGACGACTCGGTGGCTGGAGTACAACTTCAAGAGACAGAAAATGAGAGAGGTCTAAGAGTAAACATACTGGCAGATTTGTCTCCAGAAATATATATATATGGCATAGGAAGGGCAACATATGCCTTCTTAGCAAATATAAGGGTAGCCTTCAGGCACATGGACAAGGAAATGTTTAGTAATATTTATGTCACCTATGAGAGGCTAAAACTTGAATATGCTGTCCCCTTTTGGAATCCGCTTTTGAAAAAACACATAGCTAAGCTTGAAAAAGTTCAAAGACATGCCACGAAACTGGTGCCAGAAATAAGCAATCTCAGTTATGTTGAGAGGCTGAGGGAATTAGACTTACCATCACTGGAAGTTAGAAGATTGAGGGGGGATATGGTGATAGTCTTTAAATTCCTTCCTGGTTATGATAGAGTGGATAAGGTTCGATATTTTGAAATGGCTGGCTCTAGAACTAGAGGTCATAGTTTGAAGCTTCATAAGAAAACTTCCTTGCAGGATGTAAGGAAATACTTTTTCAGTGTAAGAGTAGTTGATAATTGGAATTGGCTAAGCGAGGAGGTAGTTAATGGTATCTCAATCCATAGTTTTAAGGACAGGTATGATAAGTATCACTAAATACAAAATGGAACCGATGAGGAGACGGGAAGATACGAGCTTTGGGCTCTTTCCCGTAAACACAATTAGGTAATCATGCACACACGTGCAAGAAGGCCCAAGCTTGACGCCTCGGTGGCTGGAGTACAACATCAAGAGACAGAAAATGAGATAGGTCTAATAGTAAACATACTGGCAGATTTGTCTCCAGAAATACATATAAATGGCATAGGAAGGGCAACATATGCCTTCTTAGCAAATGTAAGGGTAGCCTTCAGGCACATGGACAAGGAAATGTTTAGAAATATTTATGTAACGTATGAGAGGCTAAAACTTGAATATGCAGCCCCCTTTTGGAATCCGCTCTTGAAAAAGCACATAGCTAAGCTTGAAAAAGATCATAGACATGTCACGAAACTGGTGCCAGAAATAAGCAATCTCAGTTATGTTGAGAGGCTGAGGGAATTAGACTTACCATCACTGGAAGCTAGAAGATTGAGGGGGGATATGGTGACAGTCATTAAATTTCTTCATGGTTATGATAGAGTGGATAAGGATCGATATTTTGGAATGGTTGGCTCTAGAACTAGAGGTCATAGTTTGAAGCTTCGTAAGAAAACTTCCTTGCAGGATGTAAGGAAATACTTTTTCAGTGTAAGAGTAGTTGATAATTGGAATTGGCTAAGCGAGGAGGTAGTTAAGCTATCTCAATCCATAGTTTTAAGGACAGGTATGATAAGTATCACTAAATACAAAATGGAACCGATGAGGAGACGGGACGATACAAACTTTGGGCTCTTTCCCGTAAAGACAATTAGGTAATCATGCACACAAGTGCAAGAAGGCCCAAGCTTGACGACTCGGTGACTGGAGTACAACTTCAAGAGACAGAAAATGAGAGAGGTCTAAGAGTAAACATACTGGCAGATTTGTCTCCAGAAATACATATAAATGGCATAGTAAGGGCAGCATATGCCTTCTTAGCAAATGTAAGGGTAGCCTTCAGGCACATGGACAAGGAAATGTTTAGAAATATTTATGTAACCAATGAGAGGCTAAAACTTGAATATGCAGTCCCTTTTTGGAATCCGCTCTTGAATAAGTTCAAAGATATGCCACAAAACTGGTGCCAGAAATAAGCAATCTCAGGTATGATGAGAGGCTGAGAGAATTAGACTTACCATCAATGGAAGCTAGTAGATTGATTGGGGATATGGTGAGAGTCTTTAAATTTCTTCATGGTTATGATAGAGTGGAAGAGGATCGATATTTTGAAATGGTTGGCTCTAGAACTAGAGTTCATAATTTGAAGTTTCGTAAGAAAACTTCCTTGCATGATGTAAGGAAATACTTTTTCAGTGTAAGAGTAGTTGACAATTGGAATTGGCTAAGCGAGGAGGTAGTTAACGCTATCTCAATCCATAGTTTTAAGGACAGGTATGATAAATATCACTAAGTACAAAATGGAACCGGTGAGGAGACGGGAAGATACGAGCTTTGGGCTCTTTCCCGTAAACACAATTAGGTAATCATGCACACACGTGGAAGAAGGCCTAGGCTTGACGACTCGGTGGTTGGAATACAACTTCAAGAGACAGAAAATGAGAGAGGTCTAAGAGTAAACATACTGGCAGATTTGTCTCCAGAAATACATATAAATGGCATAGGAAGGGCAACATATGCCTTCTTAGCAAATGTAAGGGTAGCCCTCAGGCACATGGACAAGGAAATGTTTAGAAATATTTATGTAACCTATGAGAGGCTAAAACTTGAATATGCAGTCCCCTTTTGGAATCTGCTCTTGAAAAAGCGCATAGCTAAGTTTGAATAAGTTCAAAGACATGCCACGAAATTGATGCCAGAAATATGCAATCTCAGTTATGATGAGAGGCTGAGGGAATTAGACTTACCATCAATGGAAGCTAGTAGATTGATGGGGGATATGGTGACATTCTTTAAATTTCTTCATGGTTATGATAGAGTGGATAAGGATCGATATTTTGAAATGGTTGGCTCTAGAACTAGAGGTCATAGTTTGAAGCTTCGTAAGAAAACTTCCTTGCAGGATGTAAGAAAATGCTTTTTTTAGTGTAAGAGTAGTTGATAATTGGAATTGGCTAAGCGAGGAGGTAGTTAATGCTATCTCAATCCATAGTTTTAAGGACAGGTATGATAAATATCACTAAGTACAAAATGGAACCGATGAGGAGACGGGAAGATACGAGCTTTGGGCTCTTTCCCGTAAACACAATTAGGTAATCACAAGTAGGTAATCATGCAGACAAGTGCAAGAAGGCCCAAGCTTGACGACTCGGTGGCTGGAGTACAACTTCAAGAGACAGAAAATGAGGGAGGTCTAAGAGTAAACATACTGGCAGATTTGTCTCCAGAAATACATATAAATGGCATGGGAAGGGCAACATATGCCTTCTTAGCAAATGTAAGGGTAGCCTTCAGGCACATGGACAAGGAAATGTTTAGAAATATTTATGTAACCTATGATAGGCTAAAACTTGAATATGCAGCCCCCTTTTGGAATCCGCTCTTGAAAAAGCACATAGCTAAGATTGAATAAGTTCAAAGACATGCCACGAAACTAGTGCCAGAAATAAGCAATCTCAGTTATGTTGAGAGGCTGAGGGAATTAGACTTACCATCACTGGAAGCTAGAATATTGAGGGGGGATATGGTGACAGTCTTTAAATTCCTTCCTGGTTATGATAGAGTGGATAAGGATCGATATTTTGAAATGGCTGGCTCTAGAACTAGAGGTCATAGTTTGAAGCTTCGTAATAAAACTTCCTTGCAGTATGTAAGTAAATAGTTTTTCAGTGTAAGAGTAGTTGATAATTGGAATTGGCTAAGCGAGGAGGTAGTTAATGCTTTCTCAATCTATAGTTTTAAGGACAGGTATGATAAGTATCACTAAATACAAAATGGAACCGATGATTAGATTGGAAGATACGAGCTTTGGGCTCTTTCCCGTAAACACAATTAGGTAATCATGCACACACGTGCAAGAAGGCCCAAGCTTGACGACTCGGTGGCTGGAGTACACCTTCAAGAGACAGAAAATGAGGGAGGTCTAAGAGTAAACATACTGGCAGATTTGTCTCCAGAAATACATATAAATGGCATAAAAAAAAAAAAAGAACTTTATTTCCATTTCAATACAATGGGTATTCGTCAGCGAGGGCAAGCCCCAACCCCCCACTGTGGTGTCCAACCACAGCAGTTCCTGCCAGTAAACAGCTTAAACTCTCGGTCTTGGACGGGCAACATATGCCTTCTTAGCAAATGTAAGGGTAGCCTTCAGGCACATGGACAAGGAAATGTTTAGAAATATTTATGTAACCTATGAGAGGCTAAAGCTTGAATATGCAGCCCCCTTTTGGAATCCACTCTTTAAAAGCACATAGCTAAGCTTGAAAAAGTTAAAAGACATGCCACGAAACTGGTGCCAGAAATAAGCAATCTCAGTTATGTTGAGAGGCTGAGGGAATTAGACTTACCAACACAGGAAGCTAGAAGATTGAGGGGGGATATGGTGACAGTATATAAATTCTTTCCTGGTTATGATAGAGTGGATAAGGATAGATATTTTGAATTGGTTGGCTCTAGAACTAGAGGTCATAGTTTGAAGCTTTGTAAGAAAACTTCCTTGCAGGATGTAAGGAAATAGTTTTTCAGTGTAAGAGTAGTTGATAATTGGAATAGGCTAAGAGAGGAGGGAGTTAATGCTATCTCAATCCATAGTTTTAAGGACAGGTATGATAAGTATCACTAAATACAAAATGGAACCGATGAGGAGACGGGAAGATACGAATTTTGGGCTCTTTCCCGTAAACACAATTAGGTAATCATGCACACAAGGGCAAGAAGGCCCAAGCTTGACGACTCGGTGGCTGGAGTACAACTTCAAGAGACAGAAAATGAGGGAGGTCTAAGAGTAAACATACTGGCAGATTTGTCTCCAGAAATACATATAAATGGCATAGTAAGGGCAGCATATGCCTTCTTAGCAAATGTAAGGGTAACCTTCAGGCACATGGACAAGGAAATGTTTAGAAATATTTATGTAACCCATGAGAGGCTAAAACCTGAATATGCAGTCCCTTTTTGGAATCCGCTCTTGAAAAAGCGCATGGCTAAGCTTGAATAAGTTCAAAGACATGCCACAAAACTGGTGTAAGAAATAAGCAATCTCAGTTATGGTGAGAGGCTGAGGGAATTAGACTTACCCTCAATGGAAGCTAGTAGATTGATTGGGGATATTGTGATAGTCTTTAAATTTCTTCATGGTTGTGATAGAGTGGATAAGGATCGATATTTTGAAATGGTTGGCTCTAGAACTAGAGGTCATAGTTTGAAGCTTTGTAAGAAAACTTCCTTGCAGGATGTAAGGAAATACTTTTTTAGTGTAAGAGTAGTTGATAATTGGAATTGGCTAAGCGATTAGGTAGTTAATGCTATCTCAATCCATAGTTTTAAGGACAGGTATGATAAATATCACTAAGTACAAAATGGAACCGATGAGGAGACGGGAAGATACGAGCTTTGGGCTCTTTCCCGTAAACACAATTAGGTAATCACAAGTAGGTAATCATACACACAAGTGCAAGAAGGCCCAAGCTTGAAGACTTGGTGGCTGGAGTACAACTTCAAGAGACAGAAAATGAGGGAGGTCTAAGAGTAAACATACTGGCAGATTTGTCTCCAGAAATACATATATATGGCATAGGAAGGGCAACATATGCCTTCTTAGCAAATGTACGGGTAGCCTTCAGGCACATGGACAAGGAAATGTTTAGAAATATTTATGTAACCTATGAGAGGCTAAAACTTGAATATGCAGCCCCCTTTTGGAATCCGCTCTTGAAAAAGCACATAGCTAAGCTTGAAAAAGTTCAAAGACATGACGCAAAACTGGTGCCAGAAATAAGCAATCTCAGTTATGTTGAGAGGCTGAGGGAATTAGACTTACCATCTATGGAAGCTAGAAGATTGAGGGGGGATATGGTGACAGTCTTTAAATTCCTTCCTGGTTATGATAGAGTGGATAAGGATCGATATTTTGAAATGGCTGGCTCTAGAACTAGAGGTCATAGTTTGAAGGTTCGTAAGAAAACTTCCTTGCAGGATGTAAGGAAATACTTTTTCAGTGTAAGAGTAGTTGATAATTGGAACTGGCTAAGCGAGGAGGTAGTTAATGCTATCTCAATCCATAGTTTTAAGGACAGGTATTATAAATATCACTAAGTACAAAATGGAACCGGTGAGGAGATGGGAAGATGCGAGCTTTGGGCTCTTTCCCGTAAAAACAATTAGGTAATCATGCACACACGTGCAAGAAGGCCCAAGCTTGACAACTCGGTGGCTGGAGTACAACTTCAAGAGACAGAAAATGAGGGAGGTCTAAGAGTAAACATTCTGGCAGATTTGTCTCCAGAAATACATATAAATGGCATAGTAAGGGCAACATATGCCTTCTTAGCAAATGTAAGGGTAGCCTTCAGGCACATGGACAAGGAAATGTTTAGAAATATTTATGTAACGTATGAGAGGCTAAAACTTGAATATGCAGCCCCCTTTTGGAATCCGCTCTTGAAAAAGCACATAGCTAAGCTTGAAAAAGATCAAAGACATGCCACGAAACTGGTGCCAGAAATAAGCAATCTCAGTTATGTTGAGAGGCTGAGGGAATTAGACTTACCATCACCGGAAGCTAGAAGATTGAGGGGGGATATGGTGACAGTCTTTAAATTCCTTCCTGGTTATGATAGAGTGGATAAGGATCGATATTTTGAAATGGATGGCACTAGAACTAGAGGTCATAGTTTGAAGCTTCGTAAGAAAACTTCCTTGCAGGATGTAAGGAAATACTTTTTCAGTGTAAGAGTAGTTGATAATTGGAATTGGCTAAGCGAGGAGGTAGTTAAGCTATCTCAATCCATAGTTTTAAGGACAGGTATGATTAGTATCACTAAATACAAAATGGAACCGATGAGGAGACGGGAAGATACGAGCTTTGGGCTCTTTCCCGTAAACACAATTAGGTAATCATGCACACACGTGTAAGAAGGCCCAAGATTGACGCCTCGGTGGCTGGAGTACAACTTCAAGAGACAGAAAATGAGGGAGGTCTAAGAGTAAACATACTGGCAGATTTGTCTCCAGAAATACATATAAATGGCATTGAAAGGGCAGCATATGCCTTCTTAGCAAATGTAAGGGTAGCCTTCAGGTACATGGAAAAGGAAATGTTTAGAAATATTTATGTAACCTATGAGAGGCTAAAACTTGAATATGCAGTCCCTTTTTGTAATCCGCTCTTGAAAAAGCACATAGCTAAGCTTGAATAAGTTCAAAGACATGCCACAAAACTGGTGCCAGAAATAAGCAATCTCAGGTATGATGAGAGGCTGAGAGAATTAGACTTACCATCAATGGAAGCTAGTAGATTGAGGGGGGATATGGTGACAGTCTTTAAATTTCTTCATGGATATGATAGAGTTTAACAGGATCGATATTTTGAAATGGCTGGCTCTAAAACTAGAGTTCATAGTTTGAAGCTTTGTAAGAAAACTTCCTTGCAGGATGTAAGGAAATACTTTTTCAGTGTAAGAGTAGTTGACAATTGGAATTGGCTAAGCGAGGAGGTAGTTAATGCTATCTCAATCCATAGTTTTAAGGACAGGTATGATAAATATCACTAAGTACAAAATGGAACCGGTGAGGAGATGGGAAGATGCGAGCTTTGGGCTCTTTCCCGTAAACACAATTAGGGAATCACAAGTAGGTAATCATGCACACAAGTGCAAGAAGGCCCAAGCTTGACGACTCGGTGGCTGGAGTACAACTTCAAGAGACCGAAAATGAGAGAGGTCTAAGAGTAAACATACTGGCAGATTTGTCTCCAGAAATACATATAAATGGCATAGAAAGGGCAGCATATGCCTTCTTAGCAAATGTAAGGTTAGCCTTCAGGCACATGGACAAGGAAATGTTTAGAAATATTTATGTAACCTATGAGAGGCTAAAACTTGAATATGCAGCCCCCTTTTGGAATCCGCTCTTGAAAAAGCACATAGCTAAGCTTGAAAAAGTTCAAAGACATGCCACAAAACTGGTGCCAGAAATAAGCAATCTCAGTTATGTTGAGAGGCTGAGGGAATTAGACTTACCGTCACTGGAAGCTAGAAGATTGATGGGGGATATGGTGACAGTCTTTAAATTTCTTCATGGTTATGATAGAGTGTATAAGGATCGATATTTTGATATGGCTGGCTCTAGAACTAGAGGTCATAGTTTGAAGCTTCGTAAGAAAACTTCCTTACAGGATGTAAGGAAATACTTTTTCAGTGTAAGAGTAGTTGATAATTGGAAATGGCTAAGAGAGTAGGTAGTTAATACTATCTCAATCCATAGTTTTAAGGACAGGTATGATATGTATCACTAAATACAAAATGTTACCGATGAGGAGACGGGAAGATACGATCTTTGGGCTCTTTCCTGTAAACACAATTAGGTAATCATGCACACATTTGCAAGAAGACCCAAGCTTGACGACTCGGTGGCTGGAGTACAACTTCAAGAGACAGAAAATGAGAGAGGTCTAAGAGTAAACATACTTACAGATTTGTCTCCAGAAAAACATATAAATGGCATAGTAAGGGCAGCATATGCCTTCTTAGCAAATGTAAGGGTAGCCTTCAGGCACATGGACAAGGAAATGTTTAGAAATATTTAAGTAACCCATGAGAGGCTAAAACTTGAATATGCAGTCCCTTTTTGGAATCCGCTCTTGAAAAAGCACATAGCTAAGCTTGAATAAGTTCAAAGACATGATACAAAACTGGTGCCAGAAATAAGCAATCTCAGGTATGATGAGAGGCTGAGAGAATTAGACTTACCATCAATGGAAGCTAGTAGATTGAGGGGGGATATGGTGACAGTCTTTAAATTTCTTCATGGTTATGATAGAGTTTAAGAGGATCGATATTTTGAAATGGCTGGCTCTAAAACTAGAGTTTATAGTTTGAAGCTTTGTAAGAAAACTTGCTTGCAGGATGTAAGGAAATACTTTTTCAGTGTAAGAGTAGTTGACAATTGGAATTGGCTAAGCGAGGAGGTAGTTAATGCTATCTCAATCCATAGTTTTAAGGACAGGTATGATAAATATCACTAAGTACAAAATGGAACCGGTGAGGAGACGGGAAGATACGAGCTTTGGGCTCTTTCCCGTAAACACAATTAGGGAATCACAAGTAGGTAATCATGCACACAAGTGCAAGAAGGCCGAAGCTTGACGACTCGGTGGCTGGAGTACAACTTCAAGAGACAGAAAATGAGAGAGGTCTAAGAGTAATCATACTGGCAGATTTGTCTCCAGAAATACATATAAATGGCATAGAAAGGGCAGCATATGCCTTCTTAGCAAATGTAAGGTTAGCCTTCAGGCACATGGACAAGGAAATGTTTAGAAATATTTATGTAACCTATGAGAGGCTAAAACTTGAATATGCAGCCCCCTTTTGGAATCCGCTCTTGAAAAAGAACATAGCTAAGCTTGAAAAAGTTCAAAGACATGCCACGAAACTAGTGCCAGAAATAAGCAGTCTCAGTTATGTTGAGAGGCTGAGGGAATTAGACTTACCGTCACAGGAAGCTAGAAGATTGATGGGGGATATGGTGACAGTCTTTAAATTTCTTCATGGTTATGATAGAGTGGATAAGGATCGATATTTTGAAATGGCTGGCTCTAGAACTAGAGGTCATAGTTTGAAGCTTCGTAAGAAAACTTCCTTACAGGATGTAAGGAAATACTTTTTCAGTGTAAGAGTAGTTGACAATTGGAATTTGCTAAGCGAGGAGGTAGTTAATGCTATCTCAATCCATAGTTTTAAAGACAGGTATGATAAATATCACTAAGTACAAAATGGAACCGATGAGGAGACGGGAAGATACGAGCTTTGGGCTCTTTCCCGTAAACACAATTAGGGAATCACAAGTAGGTAATCATGCACACAAGTGCAAGAAGGCCCAAGCTTGACGACTCGATGGCTGGAGTACAACTTCAAGAGACAGAAAATGAGAGAGGTCTAAGAGTAAACATACTGGCAGATTTGTCTCCAGAAATACATATAAATGGCTTAGAAAGGGCAGCATATGCCTTCTTAGGAAATGTAAGGGTAGCCTTCAGGCACTTGGACAAGGAAATGTTTAGAAATATTTATGTAACCTATGAGAGGCTAAAACTTGAATATGCAGCCCCCTTTTGGAATCCGCTCTTGAAAAAGCACATAGCTAAGCTTGAAAAAGATCAAAGACATTCCACGAAACTGGTGCCAGAAATAAGCAATCTCAGTTATGTTGAGAGGCTGAGGGAATTAGACTTACCATCACTGGAAGCTAGAAGATTGAGGGGGGATATGGTGACAGTCTTCAAATTCCTTCCTGGTTATGATAGAGTGGATAAGGATCGATATTTTGAAATGGATGGCTCTAGAACTAGAGGTCATAGTTTGAAGCTTCGTAAGAAAACTTCCTTGCAGGATGTAAGGAAATACTTTTTCAGTGTAAGAGTAGTTGATAATTGGAATTGGCTAAGCGAGGAGGTAGTTAAGCTATCTCAATCCATAGTTTTAAGGACAGGTATGATAAGTATCACTAAATACAAAATGGAACCAGTGAGGAGACGGGAAGATACGAGCTTTGGGCTCTTTCCCGTAAACACAATTAGGTAATCATGCACACACGTGTAAGAAGGCCCAAGCTTGACGCCTCGGTGGCTGGAGTACAACTTCAAGAGACAGAAAATGAGGGAGGTCTAAGAGTAAACATACTGGCAGATTTGTCTCCAGAAATACATATAAATGGCATAGAAAGGGCAGCATATGCCTTCTTAGCAAATGTAAGGGTAGCCTTCAGGCACATGGACAAGGAAATGTTTAGAAATATTTATGTAACCTATGAGAGGCTAAAACTTGAATATGCAGCCCCCTTTTGGAATCCGCTCCTGAAAAAGCACATAGCTAAGCTTGAAAAAGTTCAAAGACTTGCCACGAAACTGGTGCCAGAAATAAGCAATCTCAGTTATGATGAGAGGCTGAGGGAATTACACTTACCATCAATGGAAGCTAGTAGATTGAGGGGGGATATGGTGACAGTCTTTAAATTTCTTCATGGTTATGATAGAGTGGATAAGGATCGATATTTTTAAATGGTTGGCTCTAGAACTAGAGGTCATAGTTTGAAGCTTCGTAGGAAAACTTCCTTGCAGGATGTAAGGAAATACTTTTTTAGTGTAAGAGTAGTTGATAATTGGAATTGGCTAAGCGATTAGGTAGTTAATGCTATCTCAATCCATAGTTTTAAGGACAGGTATGATAAATATCACTAAGTACAAAATGGAACCGATGAGGAGACGGGAAGATACGAGTTGTGGGCTCTTTCCCGTAAACACAATTAGGTAATCACAAGTAGGTAATCATGCACACAAGTGCAAGAAGGCCCAAGCTTGACGACTTGGTGGCTGGAGTACAACTTCAAAAGACAGAAAATGAGGGAGGTCTAAGAGTAAACATACTGGCAGATTTGTCTCCAGAAATACATATATATGGCATGGGAAGGGCAACATATGCCTTCTTAGCAAATGTAAGGGTAGCCTTCAGGCACATGGACAAGGAAATGTTTAGAAATATTTATATAACCTATGAGAGGCTAAAACTTGAATATGCAGCCCCCTTTTGGAATCTGCTCTTGAAAAAGCACATAGCTAAGCTTGAAAAAGTTCAAAGACATGACGCAAAACTGGTGCCAGAAATAAGCAATCTCAGTTATGTTGAGAGACTGAGGGAATTAGACTTACCATCAATGGAAGCTAGAAGATTGAGGGGGGATATGGTGACAGTCTTTAAATTCCTTCCTGGTTATGATAGAGTGGATAAGGATCGATATTTTGAAATGGATGGCTCTAGAACTAGAGGTCATAGTTTGAAGGTTCGTAAGAAAACTTCCTTGCAGGATGTAAGGAAATACTTTTTCAGTGTAAGAGTAGTTGATAATTGGAATTGGCTAAGCGAGGAGGTAGTTTAGCTATCTCAATCCATAGTTTTAAGGACAGGTATGATAAGTATCACTAAATACAAAATGGAACCGATGAGGAGACGGGAAGATACGAGCTTTGGGCTCTTTCCCGTAAAAACAATTAGGTAATCATGCACACACGTGCAAGAAGGCCCAAGCTTGACGACTCAGTGGCTGGAGTACAACTTCAAGAGAAAGAAAATGAGGGTGGTCTAAGAGTAAACATAATGGCAGATTTGTCTCCAGAAATACATATAAATGGCATAGGAAGGGCAACATATGCCTTCTTAGCAAATGTAAGGGGAGCCTTCAGGCACATGGACAATGAAATGTTTAGAAATATTTATGTAACGTATGAGAGGCTAAAACTTGAATATGCAGCCCCCTTTTGGAATCCGCTCTTGAAAAAGCACATAGCTAAGCTTGAAAAAGATCAAAGACATGCCACGAAACTGTTGCCAGAAATAAGCAATCTCAGTTATGTTGAGAGGCTGAGGGAATTAGACTTACCATCACTGGAAGCTAGAAGATTGATTGGGGATATGGTGACAGTCTTTAAATTCCTTCCTGGTTATGATAGAGTGGATAAGGATCGATTTTTTGAAATGGATGGCTCTAGAACTAGAGGTCATAGTTTGAAGCTTCGTAAGAAAACTTCCTTGCAGGATGTAAGGAAATACTTTTTCAGTGTAAGAGTAGTTGATAATTGGAATTGGCTAAGCGAGGAGGTAGTTTAGCTATCTCAATCCATAGTTTTAAGGACAGGTATGATAAGTATCACTAAATACAAAATGGAACCGATGAGGAGACGGGAAGATACGAGCTTTGGGCTCTTTCCTGTAAACACAATTAGGTAATCATGCACACACGTGCAAGAAGACCCAAGCTTGACGACTCGGTGGCTGGAGTACAACTTCAAGAGACAGAAAATGAGAGAGGTCTAAGAGTAAACATACTGGCAGATTTGTCTCCAGAAAAACATATAAATGGCATAGTAAGGGCAGCATATGCCTTCTTAGCAAATGTAAGGGTAGCCTTCAGGCACATGGACAAGGAAATGTTTAGAAATATTTAAGTAACCCATGAGAGGCTAAAACTTGAATATGCAGTCCCTTTTTGGAATCCGCTCTTGAAAAAGCACATAGCTAAGCTTGAATAAGTTCAAAGACATGCCACAAAACTGGTGCCAGAAATAAGCAATATCAGGTATGATGAGAGGCTGAGAGAATTAGACTTACCATCAATGGAAGCTAGTAGATTGAGGGGGGATATGGTGACAGTCTTTAAATTACTTCATGGTTATGATAGAGTTTAAGAGGATCGATATTTTGAAATGGCTGGCTCTAGAACTAGAGTTCATAGTTTGAAGCTTTGTAAGAAAACTTCCTTGCAGGATGTAAGGAAATACTTTTTCAGTGTAAGAGTAGTTGACAATTGGAATTGGCTAAGCGAGGAGGTAGTTAATGCTATCTCAATCCATAGTTTTAAGGACAGGTATGATAAATATCACTAAGTACAAAATGGAACCGGTGAGGAGACGGGAAGATACGAGCTTTGGGCTCTTTCCCGTAAACACAATTAGGGAATCATAAGTAGGTAATCATGCACACAAGTGCAAGAAGGCCCAAGCTTAACGACTCGATGGCTGGAGTACAACTTCAAGAGACAGAAAATGAGAGAGGTCTAAGAGTAAACATACTGGCAGATTTGTCTCCAGAAATACATATAAATGGCATAGAAAGGGCAGCATATGCCTTCTTTGGAAATGTAATTGTAGCCTTCAGGCACATGGACAAGGAAATGTTTAGAAATATTTATGTAACCTATGAGAGGCTAAAACTTGAATATGCAGCCCCCTTTTGGAATCCGCTCTTGAAAAAGCACATAGCTAAGCCTGAAAAAGATCAAAGACATTCCACGAAACTGGTGCCAGAAATAAGCAATCTCAGTTATGTTGAGAGGCTGAGGGAATTAGACTTACCATCACTGGAAGCTAGAAGATTGAGGGGGGATATGGTGACAGTCTTTAAATTCCTTCCTGGTTATGATCGAGTGGATAAGGATCGATATTTTGAAATGGATGGCTCTAGAACTAGAGGTCATAGTTTGAAGCTTTGTAAGAAAACTTCCTTGCAGGATGTATGGAAATACTTTTTCAGTGTAAGAGTAGTTGATAATTGGAATTGGCTAAGCGAGGAGGTAGTTAAGCTATCTCAATCCATAGTTTTAAGGACAGGTATGATAAGTATCACTAAATACAAAATGGAACCGATGAGGAGACGGGAAGATACGAGCTTTGGGCTCTTTCCCGTAAACACAATTAGGTAATCATGCACACACGTGTAAGAAGGCCCAAGCTTGACGCCTCGGTGGCTGGAGTACAACTTCAAGAGACAGAAAATGAGGGAGGTCTAAGAGTAAACATACTGGCAGATTTGTCTCCAGAAATACATATAAATGGCATAGAAAGGGCAGCATATGCCTTCTTAGCAAATGTAAGGGTAGCCTTCAGGCACATGGACAAGGAAATGTTTAGAAATATTTATGTAACCTATGAGAGGCTAAAACTTGAATATGCAGCCCCCTTTTGGAATCCGCTCTTGAAAAAGCACATAGCTAAGCTTGAAAAAGTTCAAAGACATGCCACGAAACTGGTGCCAGAAATAAGCAATCTCAGTTATGTTGAGAGGCTGAGGGAATTAGACTTACCGTCACTGGAAGCTAGAAGATTGATGGGGGATATGGTGACAGTCTTTAAATTTCTTCATGGTTATGATAGATTGTATAAGGATCGATATTTTGAAATGGCTGGCTCTAGAACTAGAGGTCATAGTTTGAAGCTTCGTAAGAAAACTTCCTTACAGGATGTAAGGAAATACTTTTTCAGTGTAAGAGTAGTTGATAATTGGAAATGGCTAAGAGAGTAGGTAGTTAATGCTATCTCAATCCATAGTTTTAAGGACAGGTATGATAAGTATCACTAAATACAAAATGGAACCGATGAGGAGACGGGAAGATACGAGCTTTGTGCTCTTTCCTGTAAACACAATTAGGTAATCATGCACACACGTGCAAGAAGACCCAAGCTTGACGACTCGGTGGCTGGAGTACAACTTCAAGAGACTGAAAATGAGAGAGGTCTAAGAGTAAACATACTGGCAGATTTGTCTCCAGAAAAACATATAAATGGCATAGTAAGGGCAGCATATGCCTTCTTAGCAAATGTAAGGGTAGCCTTCAGGCACATGGACAAGGAAATGTTTAGAAATATTTAAGTAACCCATGAGAGGCTAAAACTTGAATATGCAGTCCCTTTTTGGAATCCGCTCTTGAAAAAGCACATAGCTAAGCTTGAATAAGTTCAAAGACATACCACAAAACTGGTGCCAGAAATAAGCAATCTCAGGTATGATGAGAGGCTGAGAGAATTAGACTTACCATCAATGGAAGCTAGTAGATTGAGGGGGGATATGGTGACAGTCTTTAAATTTTTTCATGGTTATGATAGAGTTTAAGAGGATCGATATTTTGAAATGGCTGGCTCAAAAACTAGAGTTCATAGTTTGAAGCTTTGTAAGAAAACTTCCTTGCAGGATGTAAGGAAATACTTTTTCAGTGTAAGAGTAGTTGACAATTGGAATTGGCTAAGCGAGGAGGTAGTTAATGCTATCTCAATCCATAGTTTTAAGGACAGGTATGATAAATATCACTAAGTACAAAATGGAACCGGTGAGGAGACGGGAAGATACGAGCTTTGGGCTCTTTCCCGTAAACACAATTAGGGAATCATAAGTAGGTAATCATGCACACAAGTGCAAGAAGGCCCAAGCTTGACGACTCGGTGGCTGGAGTACAACTTCAAGAGACAGAAAATGAGAGAGGTATAAGAGTAAACATACTGGCAGATTTGTCTCCAGAAATACACATAAATGGCATAGAAAGGGCAGCATATGCCTTCTTAGCAAATGTAAGGTTAGCCTTCAGGCACATGGACAAGGAAATGTTTAGAAATATTTATGTAACCTATGAGAGGCTAAAACTTGAAAATGCAGCCCCCTTTTGGAATCCGCTCTTGAAAAAGCACATAGCTAAGCTTGAAAAAGTTCAAAGACATGCCACGAAACTGGTGCCAGAAATAAGCAATCTCAGTTATGTTGAGAGGCTGAGGGAATTAGACTTACCATCACTGGAAGCTAGAAGATTGATGGGGGATATGGTGACAGTCTTTAAATTTCTTCATGGTTATGATAGAGTGGATAAGGATCGATATTTTGAAATGGCTGGCTCTTGAACTAGAGGTCATAGTTTGAAGCTTCGTAAGAAAACTTCCTTACAGGATGTAAGGAAATACTTTTTCAGTGTAAGAGTAGTTGATAATTGGAAATGGCTAAGGGAGGAGGTAGTTAATGCTATCTCAATCCATAGTTTCAAGGACATGTATGATAAGTATCACTAAATACAAAATGGAACCGATGAGGAGACGGGAAGATACGATCTTTGGGCTCTTTCCTGTAAACACAATTAGGTAATCATGCACACACGTGCAAGAAGACCCAAGCTTGACGACTCAATGGCTGGAGTACAACTTCAATAGACTGAAAATGAGAGAGGTCTAAGAGTAAACATACTGGCAGATTTGTCTCCAGAAAAACATATAAATGGCATAGTAAGGGCAGTATATGCCTTCTTAGCAAATGTTAGGGTAGCCTTCAGGCACATGGACAAGGAAATGTTTAGAAATATTTAAGTAACCCATGAGAGGCTAAAACTTGAATATGCAGTCCCTTTTTGGAATCCGCTCCTGAAAAAGCACATAGCTAAGCTTGAATAAGTTCAAAGACATGCCACAAAACTGGTGCCAGAAATAAGCAATCTCAGGTATGATGAGAGGCTGAGAGAATTAGACTTACCATCAATGGAAGCTAGTAGATTGAGGGGGGATATGGTGACAGTCTTTAAATTTCTTCATGGTTATGATAGAGTTTAAGAGGATCGATATTTTGAAATGGCTGGCTCTAGAACTAGAGGTCATAGTTTGAAGCTTTGTAAGAAAACTTCCTTGCAGGATGTAAGGAAATACTTTTTCAGTGTAAGAGTAGTTGACAATTGGAATTGGCTAATCGAGGAGGTAGTTAATGCTATCTCAATCCATAGTTTTAAGGACAGGTATGATAAATATCACTAAGTACATAATGGAACCAGTGAGGAGACGGGAAGATACGAGCTTTGGGCTCTTTCCCGTAAACACAATTAGGGAATCACAAGTAGGTAATCATGCACACAAGTGCAAGAAGGCCCAAGCTTGACGACTCGATGGCTGGAGTACAACTTCAAGAGACAGAAAATGAGAGAGGTCTAAGAGTAAACATACTGGCAGATTTGTCTCCAGAAATACATATAAATGGCATAGAAAGAGCAGCATATGCCTTCTTACGAAATGTAAGGGTAGCCTTCAGGCACATGGACAAGGAAATGTTTAGAAATATTTATGTAACCTATGAGAGGCTAAAACTTGAATATGCAGCCCCCTTTTGGAATCCGCTCTTGAAAAAGCACATAGCTAAGCTTGAAAAAGTTCAAAGACATGCCACGAAACTGGTGCCAGAAATAAGCAATCTCAGTTATGTTGAGAGGCTGAGGGAATTAGACTTACCATCACTGGAAGCTAGAAGATTGATGGGGGATATGGTGACAGTCTTTAAATTTCTTCATGGTTATGATACAGTGGATAAGGATCGATATTTTGAAATGGCTGGCTCTAGAACTAGAGGTCATAGTTTGAAGCCTCGTAAGAAAACTTCCTTACAGGATGTAAGGAAATACTTTTTCAGTGTAAGAGTAGTTGATAATTGGAAATGGCTAAGGGAGGAGGTAGTTAATGCTATCTCAATCCATAGTTTTAAGGACAGGTATGATAAATATCACTAAGTACAAAATGGAACCGGTGAGGAGACGGGAAGATACGAGCTTTGGGCTCTTTCCCGTAAACACAATTAGGGAATCACAAGTAGGTAATCATGCACACAAGTGCAAGAAGGCCCAAGCTTGACGACTCGGTGGCTGGAGTACAACTTCAAGAGACAGAAAATGAGAGAGGTCTAAGAGTAAACATACTGGCAGATTTGTCTCCAGAAAAACATATAAATGGCATAGTAAGGGCAGCATATACCTTTTTAGCAAATGTAAGGGTAGCCTTCAGGCACATGGACAAGGAAATGTTTAGAAATATTTAAGTAACCCATGAGAGGCTAAAACTTGAATATGCAGTCCCTTTTTGGAATCCGCTCTTGAAAAAGCACATAGCTAAGCTTGAATAAGTTCAAAGACATTCCACAAAACTGGTGCCAGAAATAAGCAATCTCAGGTATGATGAGAGGCTGAGAGAATTAGACTTACCATCAATGAAAGCTAGTAGATTGAGGGGGGATATGGTGACAGTCTTTAAATTTCTTCATGGTTATGATAGAGTTTAAGAGGATCGATATTTTGAAATGGCTGGCTCTAGAACTAGAGTTCATAGTTTGAAGCTTTGTAAGAAAACTTCCTTGCAGGATGTAAGGAAATACTTTTTCAGTGTAAGAGTAGTTGACAATTGGAATTGGCTAAGCGAGGAGGTAGTTAATGCTATCTCAATCCATAGTTTTAAGGACAGGTATGATAAATATCACTAAGTACAAAATGGAACCGGTGAGGAGACGGGAAGATACGAGCTTTGGGCTCTTTCCCGTAAACACAATTAGGGAATCACAAGTAGGTAATCATGCACACAAGTGCAAGAAGGCCGAAGCTTGACGACTCGGTGGCTGGAGTACAACTTCAAGAGACAGAAAATGAGAGAGGTCTAAGAGTAAACATACTGGCAGATTTGTCTCCAGAAATACATATAAATGGCATAGAAAGGGCAGCATATGCCTTCTTAGCAAATGTAAGGGTAGCCTTCAGGCACATGGACAAGGAAATGTTTAGAAATATTTATGTAACGTATGAGAGGCTAAAACTTGAATATGCAGCCCCCTTTTGGAATCCGCTCTTGAAAAAGCACATAGCTAAGCTTGAAAAAGTTCAAAGACATGCCACGAAACTGGTGCCAGAAATAAGCAATCTCAGTTATGTTGAAAGGCTGAGGGAATTTGACTTACCGTCACTGGAAGCTAGAAGATTGATGGGGGATATGGTGAGTGTCTTTAAATTTCTTCATGGTTATGATAGAGTGGATAAGGATCGATATTTTGAAATGGCTGGCTCTAGAACTAGAGGTCATAGTTTGAAGCTTCGTAAGAAAACTTCCTTACAGGATGTAAGGAAATACTTTTTCAGTGTAAGAGTAGTTGATAATTGGAAATGGCTAAGGGAGGAGGTAGTTAATGCTATCTCAATCCATAGTTTTAAGGACAGGTATGATAAGTATCACTAAATACAAAATGGAACCGATGAGGAGACGGGAAGATACGATCTTTGTGCTCTTTCCTGTAAACACAATTAGGTAATCATGCACACACGTGCAAGAAGACCCAAGCTTGACGACTCGGTGGCTGGAGTACAACTTCAAGAGACAGAAAACGAGAGAGGTCTAAGAGTAAACATACTGGCAGATTTGTCTCCAGAAAAACATATAAATGGCATAGTAAGGGCAGCATATACCTTATTAGCAAATGTAAGGGTAGCCTTCAGGCACATGGACAAGGAAATGTTTAGAAATATATAAGTAAACCATGAGAGGCTAAAACTTGAATATGCAGTCCCTTTTTGGAATCCGCTCTTGAAAAAGCACATAGCTAAGCTTGAATAAGTTCAAAGACATGCCACAAAACTGGTGCCAGAAATAAGCAATCTCAGGTATGATGAGAGGCTGAGAGAATTAGACTTACCATCAATGGAAGCTAGTAGATTGAGGGGGGATATGGTGACAGTCTTTAAATTTCTTCATGGTTATGATAGAGTTTAAGAGGATCGATATTTTGAAATGGCTGGCTCTAGAACTAGAGTTCATAGTTTGAAGCTTTGTAAGAAAACTTCCTTGCAGGATGTAAGGAAATACTTTTTCAGTGTAAGAGTAGTTGACAATTGGAAATGGCTAAGGGAGGAGGTAGTTAATGCTATCTCAATCCATAGTTTTAAGGACAGGTATGATAAGTATCACTAAATACAAAATGGAACCGATGAGGAGATGGGAAGATACGAGCTTTGTGCTCTTTCCTGTAAACACAATTAGGTAATCATGCACACACGTGCAAGAAGACCCAAGCTTGACGACTCGGTGGCTGGAGTACAACTTCAAGAGACAGAAAACGAGAGAGGTCTAAGAGTAAACATACTGGCAGATTTGTCTCCAGAAAAACATATAAATGGCATAGTAAGGGCAGCATATACCTTATTAGCAAATGTAAGGGTAGCCTTCAGGCACATGGACAAGGAAATGTTTAGAAATATTTAAGTAACCCATGAGAGGCTAAAACTTGAATATGCAGTCCCTTTTTGGAATCCGCTCTTGAAAAAGCACATAGCTAAGCTTGAATAAGTTCAAAGACATGCCACAAAACTGGTGCCAGAAATAAGCAATCTCAGGTATGATGAGAGGCTGAGAGAATTAGACTTACCATCAATGGAAGCTAGTAGATTGAGGGGGGATATGGTGACAGTCTTTAAATTTCTTCATGGTTATGATAGAGTTTAAGAGGATCGATATTTTGAAATGGCTGGCTCTAGAACTAGAGTTCATAGTTTGAAGCTTTGTAAGAAAACTTCCTTGCAGGATGTAAGGAAATACTTTTTCAGTGTAAGAGTAGTTGACAATTGGAAATGGCTAAGGGAGGAGGTAGTTAATGCTATCTCAATCCATAGTTTTAAGGACAGGTATGATAAGTATCACTAAATACAAAATGGAACCGATGAGGAGATGGGAAGATACGAGCTTTGTGCTCTTTCCTGTAAACACAATTAGGTAATCATGCACACACGTGCAAGAAGACCCAAGCTTGACGACTCGGTGGCTGGAGTACAACTTCAAGAGACTGAAAATGAGAGAGGCTTAAGAGTAAACATACTAGCAGATTTGTCTCCAGAAAAAACATATAAATGGCATAGAAAGGGCAGTATATGCCTTCTTAGCAAATGCAAGGGTAGCCTTCAGGCACATGGACAATGAAATGTTTAGAAATATTTATGTAACCCATGAGAGGCTAAAACTTGAATATGCAGTCCCTTTTTGGAATCCGCTCTTGAAAAAGCACATAGCTAAGCTTGAATAAGATCAAAGACATGCCACAAAACTGGTGCCAGAAATAAGCAATCTCAGGTATGATGAGAGGCTGAGAGAATTAGACTTACCATCAATGGAAGCTAGTAGATTGAGGGGGGATATGGTGACAGTCTTTAAATTTCTTCATGGTTATGATAGAGTGGATAAGGATCGATATTTTGAAATGGCTGGCTCTAGAACTAGAGTTCATAGTTTGAAGCTTTGTAAGAAAACTTCCTTGCAGGATGTAAGGAAATACTTTTTCAGTGTAAGAGTAGTTGACAATTGGAATTGGCTAAGCGAGGAGGTAGTTAATGCTATCTCAATCCATAGTTTTAAGGACAGGTATGATAAATATCACTAAGTACAAAATGGAACCGATGAGGAGACGGGAAGATACGAGCTTTGGGCTCTTTCCCGTAAACACAATTAGGTAATCACAAGTAGGTAATCATGCACACAAGTGCAAGAAGGCCCAAGCTTGACGACTCGGTGGCTGGAGTACAACTTCAAGAGACAGAAAATGAGAGAGGTCTAAGAGTAAACATACTGGCAGATTTGTCTCCAGAAATACATATAAATGGCATAGAAAGGGCAGCATATGCCTTCTTAGCAAATGTAAGGGTAGCCTTCAGGCACATGGACAAGGAAATGTTTAGAAATATTTATGTAACCTATGAGAGGCTAAAACTTGAATATGCAGCCCCCTTTTGGAATCCGCTCTTGAAAAAGCACATAGCTAAGCTTGAAAAAGTTCAAAGACATGCCACGAAACTGGTGCCAGAAATAAGCAATCTCAGTTATGTTGAGAGGCTGAGGGAATTAGACTTACCGTGACTGGAAGCTAGAAGATTGATGGAGAATATGGTGACAGTCTTTAAATTTCTTCATGGTTATGATAGAGTGTATAAGGATCGATATTTTGAAATGGCTGGCTCTAGAACTAGAGGTCATAGTTTGAAGCTTCGTAAGAAAACTTCCTTACAGGATGTAAGGAAGTACTTTTTCAGTGTAAGAGTAGTTGATAATTGGAAATGGCTAAGAGAGTAGGTAGTTAATGCTATCTCAATCCATAGTTTTAAGGACAGGTATGATAAGTATCACTAAATACAAAATGGAACCGATCAGGAGACGGGAAGATACAAGCTTTGTGCTCTTTCCTGTAAGCACAATTAGGTAATCATGCACACACGTGCAAGAAGACCCAAGCTTGACGACTCGGTGGCTGGAGTACAACTTCAAGAGACTGAAAATGAGAGAGGTCTAAGAGTAAACATACTGGCAGATTTGTCTCCAGAAAAACATATAAATGACATAGTAAGGGCAGTATATGCCTTCTTAGCAAATGTAAGGGTAGCCTTCAGGCACATGGACAATGAAATGTTTAGAAATATTTATGTAACCCATGAGAGGCTAAAACTTGAATATGCAGTCCCTTTTTGGAATCCGCTCTTGAAAAAGCACATAGCTAAGCTTGAATAAGTTCAAAGACATGCCACAAAACTGGTGCCAGAAATAAGCAATCTCAGGTATGATGAGAGGCTGAGGGAATTAGACTTACCATCACTGGAAGCTAGAAGATTGATGGGGGATATGGTGACAGTCTTTAAATTTCTTCATGATTATGATAGAGTTTTAGAGGATCGATATTTTGAAATGGCTGGCTCTAGAACTAGTGTTCATAGCTTGAAGCTTTGTAAGAAAACTTCCTTGCAGGATGTAAGGAAATACTTTTTCAGTGTAAGAGTAGTTGATAATTGGAATTGGCTAAGCGAGGAGGTAGTTAATGCTATCTCAATCCATAGTTTTAAGGACAGGTATGATAAATATCACTAAGTACAAAATGGAACCGGTGAGGGGACGGGATGATACGAGCTTTGTGCTCTTTCCCGTAAACACAATTAGGGAATCACAAGTAGGTAATCATGCACACAAGTGCAAGAAGGCCCAAGCTTGACGACTCGGTGGCTGGAGTACAACTTCAAGAGACAGAAAATGAGAGAGGTCTAAGAGTAAACATACTGGCAGATTTGTCACCAGAAATACATATAAATGAAATAGAAAGGGCAGCATATGCCTTCTTAGCAAATGTAAGGGTAGCCTTCAGGCACATGGACAAGGAAATGTTTAGAAATATTTATGTAACCTATGAGAGGCTAAAACTTGAATATGCAGCCCCCTTTTGGAATCCGCTCGTGAAAAAGCACATAGCTAAGCTTGAAAAAGTTCAAAGACATTCCACAAAACTGGTGCCAGAAATAAGCAATCTCAGTTATGTTGAGAGGCTGAGGGAATTAGACTTACCATCACTGGAAGCTAGAAGATTGAGGGGGGATATGGTGACAGTCTTTAAATTCATTCCTGGTTATGATAGAGTGGATAAGGATCGATATTTTGAAATGGATGGCTCTAGAACTAGAGGTCATAGTTTGAAGCTTTGTAAGAAAACTTCCTTGCAGGATGTAAGGAAATACTTTTTCAGTGTAAGAGTAGTTGATAATTGGAATTGGCTAAGCGAGGAGGTAGTTAAGCTATCTCAATCCATAGTTTTAAGGACAGGTATGATTAGTATCACTAAATACAAAATGGAACCGATGAGGAGACGGGAAGATACGAGCTTTGGGCTCTTTCCCGTAAACACAATTAGGTAATCATGCACACACGTGTAAGAAGGCCCAAGATTGACGCCTCGGCGGCTGGAGTACAATTTCAAGAGACAGAAAATGAGGGAGGTCTAAGAGTAAACATACTGGCAGATTTGTCTCCAGAAATACATATAAATGGCATAGAAAGGGCAGCATATGCCTTCTTAGCAAATGTAAGGGTAGCCTTCAGGCACATGGACAAGGAAATGTTTAGAAATATTTATGTAACCTATGAGAGGCTAAAACTTGAATATGCAGCCCCCTTTTGGAATCCGCTCGTGAAAAAGCACATAGCTAAGCTTGAAAAAGTTCAAAGACATTCCACAAAACTGGTGCCAGAAATAAGCAATCTCAGTTATGTTGAGAGGCTGAGGGAATTAGACTTACCGTCACTGGAAGCTAGAAGATTGATGGGGGATATGGTGACAGTCTTTAAATTTCTTCATGGTTATGATAAAGTGTATAAGGATCGATATTTTGAAATGGCTGGCTCTAGAACTAGAGGTCATAGTTTGAAGCTTCGTAAGAAAACTTCCTTACAGGATGTAAGGAAATACTTTTCCAGTGTAAGAGTAGTTGATAATTGGAAATGGCTAAGAGAGTAGGTAGTAAATGCTATCTCAATCCATAGTTTTAAGGACAGGTATGATAAGTATCACTAAATAAAAGATGGAACCGATGAGGAGACGGGAAGATACGAGCTTTGTGCTCTTTCCTGTAAACACAATTAGGTAATCATGCACACACGTGCAAGAAGACCCAAGCTTGACGACTCGGTGGATGGAGTACAACTTCAAGAGACAGAAAATGAGAGAGGTCTAAGAGTAAACATACTGGCAGATTTGTCTCCAGAAAAACATATAAATGGCATAGTAAGGGCAGCATATGCCTTCTTAGCAAATGTAAGGGTAGCCTTCAGGCACATGGACAAGGAAATGTTTAGAAATATTTAAGTAACCCATTAGAGGCTAAAACTTGAATATGCAGTCCCTTTTTGGAATCCGCTCTTGAAAAAGCACATAGCTAAACTTGAATAAGTTCAAAGACATGCCACAAAACTGGTGCCAGAAATAAGCAATCTCAGGTATGATGAGAGGCTGAGAGAATTAGACTTACCATCAATGGAAGCTAGTAGATTGAGGGGGGATATGGTGACAGTCTTTAAATTTCTTCATGGTTATGATAGAGTGTATAAGGATCGATATTTTGAAATGGCTGGCTCTAGAACTAGAGGTCATAGTTTGAAGCTTCGTAAGAAAACTTCCTTACAGGATGTAAGGAAATACTTTTTCAGTGTAAGAGTAGTTGATAATTGGAAATGGCTAAGAGAGTAGGTAGTTAATGCTATCTCAATCCATAGTTTTAAGGACAGGTATGATAAGTATCACTAAATAAAAAATGGAACCGATGAGGAGACGGGAAGATACGAGCTTTGTGCTCTTTCCTGTAAACACAAGTAGGTAATCATGTACACAAGTGCAAGAAGGCCCAAGCTTGACGACTCGGTGGCTGGAGTACAACTTCTAGAGACAGAAAATGAGAGAGGTCTAAGAGTAAACATACTGGCAGATTTGTCTCCAGAAAAACATATAAATGGCATAGTAAGGGCAGCATATGCCTTCTTAGCAAATGTAAGGGTAGCCTTCAGGCACATGGACAAGGAAATGTTTAGAAATATCTAAGTAACCCATGAGAGGCTAAAACTTGAATATGCAGTCCCTTTTTGGAATCCGCTCTTGAAAAAGCACATAGCTAAGCTTGAATAAGTTCAAAGACATGCCACAAAACTGGTGCCAGAAATAAGCAATCTCAGGTATGATGAGAGGCTGAGAGAATTAGACTTACCATCAATGGAAGCTAGTAGATTGAGGGGGGATATGGTGACAGTCTTTAAATTTCTTCATGGTTATGATAGAGTGGATAAGGATCGATATTTTGAAATGGCTGGCTCTAGAACTAGAGTTCATAGTTTGAAGCTTTGTAAGAAAACTTCCTTGCAGGATGTAAGGAAATACTTTTTCAGTGTAAGAGTAGTTGACAATTGGAATTGGCTAAGCGAGGAGGTAGTTAATGCTATCTCAATCCATAGTTTTAAGGACAGGTATGATAAATATCACTAAGTACAAAATGGAACCGGTGAGGAGACGGGAAGATACGAGCTTTGGGCTCTTTCCCGTTATCACAATTAGGAAATCACAAGTAGGTAATCATGCACACAAGTGCAAAAAGGCCCAAGCTTGACGACTCGGTGGCTGGAGTACAACTTCAAGAGACAGAAAATGAGAGAGGTCTAAGAGTAAACATACTGGCAGATTTGTCACCAGAAATACATATAAATGAAATAGAAAGGGCAGCATATGCCTTCTTAGCAAATGTAAGGGTAGCCTTCAGGCACATGGACAAGGAAATGTTTAGAAATATTTATGTAACCTATGAGAGGCTAAAACTTGAATATGCAGCCCCCTTTTGGAATCCGCTCGTGAAAAAGCACATAGCTAAGCTTGAAAAAGTTCAAAGACATTCCACAAAACTGGTGCCAGAAATAAGCAATCTCAGTTATGTTGAGAGGCTGAGGGAATTAGACTTACCATCACTGGAAGCTAGAAGATTGAGGGGGGATATGGTGACAGTCTTTAAATTCATTCCTGGTTATGATAGAGTGGATAAGGATCGATATTTTGAAATGGATGGCTCTAGAACTAGAGGTCATAGTTTGAAGCTTTGTAAGAAAACTTCCTTGCAGGATGTAAGGAAATACTTTTTCAGTGTAAGAGTAGTTGATAATTGGAATTGGCTAAGCGAGGAGGTAGTTAAGCTATCTCAATCCATAGTTTTAAGGACAGGTATGATTAGTATCACTAAATACAAAATGGAACCGATGAGGAGACGGGAAGATACGAGCTTTGGGCTCTTTCCCGTAAACACAATTAGGTAATCATGCACACACGTGTAAGAAGGCCCAAGATTGACGCCTCGGCGGCTGGAGTACAATTTCAAGAGACAGAAAATGAGGGAGGTCTAAGAGTAAACATACTGGCAGATTTGTCTCCAGAAATACATATAAATGGCATAGAAAGGGCAGCATATGCCTTCTTAGCAAATGTAAGGGTAGCCTTCAGGCACATGGACAAGGAAATGTTTAGAAATATTTATGTAACCTATGAGAGGCTAAAACTTGAATATGCAGCCCCCTTTTGGAATCCGCTCGTGAAAAAGCACATAGCTAAGCTTGAAAAAGTTCAAAGACATTCCACAAAACTGGTGCCAGAAATAAGCAATCTCAGTTATGTTGAGAGGCTGAGGGAATTAGACTTACCGTCAGTGGAAGCTAGAAGATTGATGGGGGATATGGTGACAGTCTTTAAATTTCTTCATGGTTATGATAAAGTGTATAAGGATCGATATTTTGAAATGGCTGGCTCTAGAACTAGAGGTCATAGTTTGAAGCTTCGTAAGAAAACTTCCTTACAGGATGTAAGGAAATACTTTTCCAGTGTAAGAGTAGTTGATAATTGGAAATGGCTAAGAGAGTAGGTAGTAAATGCTATCTCAATCCATAGTTTTAAGGACAGGTATGATAAGTATCACTAAATAAAAGATGGAACCGATGAGGAGACGGGAAGATACGAGCTTTGTGCTCTTTCCTGTAAACACAATTAGGTAATCATGCACACACGTGCAAGAAGACCCAAGCTTGACGACTCGGTGGATGGAGTACAACTTCAAGAGACAGAAAATGAGAGAGGTCTAAGAGTAAACATACTGGCAGATTTGTCTCCAGAAAAACATATAAATGGCATAGTAAGGGCAGCATATGCCTTCTTAGCAAATGTAAGGGTAGCCTTCAGGCACATGGACAAGGAAATGTTTAGAAATATTTAAGTAACCCATTAGAGGCTAAAACTTGAATATGCAGTCCCTTTTTGGAATCCGCTCTTGAAAAAGCACATAGCTAAACTTGAATAAGTTCAAAGACATGCCACAAAACTGGTGCCAGAAATAAGCAATCTCAGGTATGATGAGAGGCTGAGAGAATTAGACTTACCATCAATGGAAGCTAGTAGATTGAGGGGGGATATGGTGACAGTCTTTAAATTTCTTCATGGTTATGATAGAGTGTATAAGGATCGATATTTTGAAATGGCTGGCTCTAGAACTAGAGGTCATAGTTTGAAGCTTCGTAAGAAAACTTCCTTACAGGATGTAAGGAAATACTTTTTCAGTGTAAGAGTAGTTGATAATTGGAAATGGCTAAGAGAGTAGGTAGTTAATGCTATCTCAATCCATAGTTTTAAGGACAGGTATGATAAGTATCACTAAATAAAAAATGGAACCGATGAGGAGACGGGAAGATACGAGCTTTGTGCTCTTTCCTGTAAACACAAGTAGGTAATCATGTACACAAGTGCAAGAAGGCCCAAGCTTGACGACTCGGTGGCTGGAGTACAACTTCTAGAGACAGAAAATGAGAGAGGTCTAAGAGTAAACATACTGGCAGATTTGTCTCCAGAAAAACATATAAATGGCATAGTAAGGGCAGCATATGCCTTCTTAGCAAATGTAAGGGTAGCCTTCAGGCACATGGACAAGGAAATGTTTAGAAATATCTAAGTAACCCATGAGAGGCTAAAACTTGAATATGCAGTCCCTTTTTGGAATCCGCTCTTGAAAAAGCACATAGCTAAGCTTGAATAAGTTCAAAGACATGCCACAAAACTGGTGCCAGAAATAAGCAATCTCAGGTATGATGAGAGGCTGAGAGAATTAGACTTACCATCAATGGAAGCTAGTAGATTGAGGGGGGATATGGTGACAGTCTTTAAATTTCTTCATGGTTATGATAGAGTGGATAAGGATCGATATTTTGAAATGGCTGGCTCTAGAACTAGAGTTCATAGTTTGAAGCTTCGTAAGAAAACTTCCTTGCAGGATGTAAGGAAATACTTTTTCAGTGTAAGAGTAGTTGACAATTGGAATTGGCTAAGCGAGGAGGTAGTTAATGCTATCTCAATCCATAGTTTTAAGGACAGGTATGATAAATATCACTAAGTACAAAATGGAACCGGTGAGGAGACGGGAAGATACGAGCTTTGTGCTCTTTCCTGTAAACACAATTAGGTAATCATGCACACACGTGCAAGAAGACCCAAGCTTGACGACTCGGTGGCTGGAGTACAACTTCAAGAGACTGAAAATGAGAGAGGTCTATGAGTAAACATACTGGCAGATTTGTCTCCAGAAAAACATATAAATGGCATAGTAAGGGCAGCATATGCCTTCTTAGCAAATGTAAGGGTAGTCTTCAGGCACATGGACAAGGAAATGTTTAGAAATATATAAGTAACCCATGAGAGACTAAAACTTGAATATGCAGTCACTTTTTGGAATCCGCTCTTGAAAAAGCACATAGCTAAGCTTGAATAAGTTCAAAGACATGCCACAAAACTGGTGCCAGAAATAAGCAATCTCAGGTATGATGAGAGGCTGAGAGAATTAGACTTACCATCAATGGAAGCTAGTAGATTGAGGGGGGATATGGTGACAGTCTTTAAATTTCTTCATGGTTATGATAGAGTTTAAGAGGATCGATATTTTGAAATGGCTGGCTGAAAAACTAGAGTTCATAGTTTGAAGCTTTGTAAGAAAACTTCCTTGCAGGATGTTAAGAAATACTTTTTCAGTGTAAGAGTAGTTGACATTTGAAATTGGCTAAGCGAGGAGGTAGTTAATGCTATCTCAATCCATAGTTTTAAGGACAGGTATGATAAATATCACTAAGTACAAAATGGAACCGGTGAGGAGACGGGAAGATACGAGCTTTGGGCTCTTTCACGTAAGCACAATTAGGGAATCACAAGTAGGTAATCATGCACACAAGTGCAAGAAGGCCCAAGCTTGACGACTCGGTGGCTGGAGTACAACTTCAAGAGACAGAAAATGAGAGAGGTCTAAGAGTAAACATACTGACAGATTTGTCTCCAGAAATACATATAAATGGCATAGAAAGGGCAGCATATGCCTTCTTAGCAAATGTAAGGTTAGCCTTCAGGCACATGGACAAGGAAATGTTTAGAAATATTTATGTAACCTATGAGAGGCTAAAACTTGAATATGCAGCCCCCTTTGGAATCCGCTCTTGAAAAAGAACATAGCTAAGCTTGAAAAAGTTCAAAGACATGCCACGAAACTGGTGCCAGAAATAAGCAGTCTCAGTTATGTTTAGAGGCTGAGGGAATTAGACTTACCGTCACTGGAAGCTAGAAGATTGATGGGGGATATGGTGACAGTCTTTAAATTTCTTCATGGTTATGATAGAGTGGATAAGGATCGATATTTTGAAATGGCTGGCTCTAGAACTAGAGGTCATAGTTTGAAGCTTCGTAAGAAAACTTCCTTACAGGATGTAAGGAAATACTTTTTCAGTGTAAGAGTAGATGATAATTGGAAATGGCTAAGAGAGGAGGTAGTTAATGCTATCTCAATCCATAGTTTTAAGGACAGGTATGATAAGTATCACTAAATACAAAATGGAACCGATGAGGAGACGGGAAGATACGAGCTTTGTGCTCTTTCCTGTAAACACAATTAGGTAATAATGCACACACGTGCAAGAAGACCCAAGTTTGACGACTCGGTGGCTGGAGTACAACTTCAAGAGACTGAAAATGAGAGAGGTCTAAGAGTAAACATACTGGCAGATTTGTCTCCAGAAAAACATATAAATGGCATAGTACGGGAAGCATATGCCTTCTTAGCAAATGTAAGGGTATCCTTCAGGCACATGGACAAGGAAATGTTTAGAAATATTTAAGCAACCCATGAGAGGCTAAAACTTGAATATGCAGTCCCTTTTTGGAATCTGCTCTTGAAAAAGCACATAGCTAAGCTTGAATAAGTTCAAAGACATGCCACAAAACTGGTGCCAGAAATAAGCAATATCAGGTATGATGAGAGGCTGAGAGAATTAGACTTACCATCACTGGAAGCTAGTAGATTGAGGGGGGATATGGTGACAGTCTTTAAATTTCTTCATGGTTATGTTAGAGTTTAAGAGGATCGATATTTTGAAATGGCTGGCTCTAGAACTAGAGTTCATAGTTTGAAGCTTTGTAAGAAAACTTCCTTGCAGGATGTAAGGAAATACTTTTTTAGTGTAAGAGTAGTTGACAATTGGAATTGGCTAAGCGAGGAGGTAGTTAATGCTATCTCAGTCCATAGTTTTAAGGACAGGTATGATAAATATCACTAAGTACAAAATTGAGCCGGTGAGGAGACGGGAAGATACGAGCTTTGGGCTCTTTCCCGTAAACACAATTAGGGAATCACAAGTAGGTAATCATGCACACAAGTGCAAGAAGGCCCAAGCTTGACGGCTCGATGGCTGGAGTACAACTTCAAGAGACAGAAAATGAGAGAGGTCTAAGAGTAAACATACTGGCAGATTTGTCTCCAGAAATACATATAAATGGCATAGAAAGGGCAGCATATGCCTTCTTAGGAAATGTAAGGGTAGCCTTCAGGCACATGGACAAGGAAATGTTTAGAAATATTTATGTAACCTATGAGAGGCTAAAACTTGAATATGCAGCCCCCTTTTGGAATCCGCTCTTGAAAAAGCACATTGCTAAGCTTGAAAAAGTTCAAAGACATGCCACGACACTGGTGCCAGAAATAAGCAATCTCAGTTATGTTGAGAGGCTGAGGGAATTAGACTTACCATCACTGGAAGCTAGAAGATTGATGGGGGATATGGTGACAGTCTTTAAATTTCTTCATGGTTATGATAGAGTGGATAAGGATCGATATTTTGAAATGGCTGGCTCTAGAACTAGAGGTCATAGTTTGAAGCTTCGTAAGAAAACTTCCTTACAGGATGTAAGGAAATACTTTTTCAGTGTAAGAGTAGTTGATAATTGGAAATGGCTAAGGGAGGAGGTAGTTAATGCTATCTCAATCCATAGTTTTAAGGACAGGTATGATAAGTATCACTAAATAACCGATGAGGAGACGGGAAGATACGATCTTTGGGCTCTTTCCTGTAAACACAATTAGGTAATCATGCACACACGTGCAAGAAGACCCAAGCTTGACGACTCGGTGGCTGGAGTACAACTTCAAGAGACAGAAAATGAGAGAGGTCTAAGAGTAAACATACTGGCAGATTTGTCTCCAGAAATACATATAAATGGCATAGAAAGGGCAGCATATGCCTTCTTAGCAAATGTAAGGGTAGCCTTCAGGCACATGGACAAGGAAATGTTTAGAAATATTTATGTAACCTATGAGAGGCTAAAACTTGAATATGCAGCCCCCTTTTGGAATCCGCTCTTGAAAAAGCACATAGCTAAGCTTGAATAAGTTCAAAGACATGCCACGAAACTGGTGCCAGAAATAAGCTATCTCAGTTATGTTGAGAGGCTG
>JAXCGZ010009632.1:0-2500 GCA_037179515.1 Halocaridina rubra
ATATATATATATATATATATATATATATATATATATATATATATATATATATATATATATATATATATATATATATATGTATATATATATATACATATAGATATATATATATATATATATATATATATATATATATATATATATATATATATATATATATATATATATATATATATGTATATATATATATATCTATATATATATATATATATATGTATATATATATATATATATATATATATATGTATATATATATATATATATATATATATATATGTATATATATATATATATATATATATATATATATATATGTATATATATATATATATATATATATGTATATATATATATATATATATATATATATATATATATAGATATATATATATATGTATATATATATATGTATATATATATATATATATATATATATATATATATATATATATATATATATATATATATATATATGTATATACATACATATATTACCAATTAAGCACATTACATACGTGAAAACATGAAAGATTTATTTATCCCGGCCGGGACATGAACTTAGGACTTATAATTACTAAGTCGAGGCGCTACCAACTACACCACAGAGGGTTAAAAGGAATCCAACCTAATAGCTTATATCTGCTATACTTAGTAATGAACGCATTCTATCTGAATGCCACAACGCAAAAAAAATGATGCACACACACATATATATATATATATATATATATATATATATATATATATATATATATATATATATATATATATATATATATATATATACCTTTTTATCTAGCTATCTATCTATCTATCTATCCATCTACCTATCTATCTATCTATCTATCTATCTATCTATATATATATATATATATATATATATATATATATATATATATATATATATATATATATATATATATATATATATATATTAGTATATATGCGTACATAGATCATTTATTAACGGAAAAAACTTATATATATATATATATATATATATATATATATATATATATATATATATATATATATATATATATATATATATATATATATATATTGCAAGGCTCATGGACCTTGAATCTCCTGACATTGATGTTCTCTGGCTGAAAATCTCTATCTCCACTACCACTATATTCCTTTGCTTTTGTTTTCCAAACTCCACTGTCTTTGTATCTTTCTTTGAATATCTGTCCTTTTGCCATGAGTCCTTGCTCTCTTCTCACCCACATGCCGAAGTTCTCTATATTGGAGACTTCCTTGTACACCACAGTGAGTGACTTAATTTTTCTCACACTGATGTGGGAGGAAGTGAGGCTTTTGTTTTCTCTATTACTCACGACCTGGAGCAGATTATAAACATCCGACTTGCGTTCCTGATCGACACGAACATACAGCCAACACTCTTGACCTATATCTCACTTCTAATCCTTTATGCTACTCATATTCTATAAATCCCCTCGGTAAATCTAACCACTTTGTGATCTCAATCTCTTCCATTTTCGCTCCCCCTTCATCAATTCCTACGACTCAGTGCCGCCTTTGGCAATTTGAGTGAACCCAACATGAAGATTTGTGTAATTTCTTCATTGGTTTCCTGTGAGATGTCTACTGCTTTTGTGTCCTACAACCCTTATCAGTTAGCCCTAAAAGTTACCGAGGTCATTACCTCGGGAATGGAGGCGTTCTTTCCCTCCTTTATGAAAACTTTTTCTCCCCCTAATCCTTGGTTTGTTCGTACCTGCTACATTACTATTTAGGCAAGGCATCAGACACACCAGTCGTACCAAGAATCTCCATCTGATTTCACTCTCTCTGTTTTTATTACAGCTAGTAATAGCTGTACTGCTCAGATTCGAAGATCTAAGGCTTCCTTTATAAGAAGAAAAGTAAATGACCTTAACTCCTCTCCCAATGATAAATGTTTATGGTCCTTAGCTAAAAACCTCTCCAAAAACCTCTGTAACTAAAGCTTTCCCCTCTTATTCGCTCTGATGGTACTATAGCTTGCTCTCCCACTGACAAAACCACTCTCTTTGGCTCTCATTTTTCTGCCAACTCTTCTTTAAACGATTTCAGTGTGCCTCTCCCTCACTATTTACCCCTCTCTAACCCTATGCCCTCCCTTATCCTCTCTTCACGCAAAGTTCATAAGGTTCTTCACTCGCTAAAGACAAACACGGCATCTGAACCCGATGGTATCCCTTCAAGGTTCCTTAAGGAGTTTGCAGATGAACTAGCTCCCGTGCTTTGCCGTCTTTTCCGCCTCATTCAGTCAACCAGTATCTATCCTTCATCTTCGAAGCATGCTCTAGTACAAACTGTTCCTAAGAAGGGTGACTGCTCTATTCCCTCAAACTACCGACCTATTGCCCTAACCTCTTCTATCGCTAAAGTGTTTGAAACTTTGGTCAATTCTCACTTTTTAAAATGTCATGAATCTAACTCACTTATTTCCGATAACAAGTAAGGCTTCCGAATGGCAAAATCCACTGGT
>JAXCGZ010009632.1:10000-20000 GCA_037179515.1 Halocaridina rubra
GTGCTTGTCCAAGGAAATATTTGAAGCTTGGTGTCTTTTGACTAGAACAAATCATACTGTCCTCTCTGATGCTATGCCCTTATAATCAGCATTTCCTAGGCTGGGGTGCTTGTGCCACCAAGGGTTACTGCAATCACTATTAGTGGGTGCTTGGAAATGCTGCACACGTGGCGGTAAAAGGTCAGTTTTCCTAGCACAGGGTGGCCAGAATTGAAGGGATACTTTTTTGACAAATGTATTGTATATATTTTTTTTTTATTTCACAAACTTCAGCCTGACTCTCAACTGTGTTAACACATTTTAGCATGGTGATAGAAAGCACTTAATTTGTGTGAACATTCCATACTTGCATATGAGGTCTGCACCACAAAGCTTTGTGGTACACATTCGGTACGTGTGCTGATGCCTGACTCGAGACAGTGACTCTGAGCCGCTCCCGGCCATAGTAGCAGTGCAGCTATACAGTACAGTCCCTGTATCTTTGAGTTACACATTAATTAATTTCGAGCCCCAGTAAGACTATTGAAAGATATATTCTTCCTCATTCGCTTTTAACTCACATATCTTCTTCAATGTGTCGAATCTTTATTTGTAAGTGAATGGACTGATGACACTGGTCCAAACATGCACCAATTTAATGGGCCTGGAAATTTTTGAGCCTACCCCGATTAAAACTTTCCGCTGGTTTTGCTAAAGTTATCATTGGCTGACTATACATTCCGCATTTATCATTACCTACACCTCCGGAGGTGAAGTAAGAGTATGTGTTCATCTAAGTCTACTTTTCTGTTAACATCTCTTATAAGTAGTTGCTTCATATATTTTTTTCGTTTTCTTTTATTTTACAGGAATGTTACCGAAGGTCAAAACACCAATCGACTGAATTTTGAAGATAAAATTAATAAACTTGACTGGTGCTTTTTACTGCCAGCCTCTTTGTTTTGTTCACAGGTTTGTGTGATTCTGCAATGCCGAAGACATGCATATTGAATGACGAATTGTCACATATGGCTTCACTGCACTCCTGGACGATTGCGGAGGACCAGACCGGGCACAGTGCATGACCTGCCATTTCATTATATACAACTTTAATTTGAAGCCTGCTAGTCTCCAAGAACACCAGGCAAAGCATCCAGCTGCAGAACATGAACAGATTCTTGAGGCTCTACAGGATAAGAGGGCTAGTTATGACCAGAAAGGTACACTACCCTGACTTAGATTTAAGCCAGTGCAGAAACCACCTCTTCAAGTTTTCTATGAGGTGGGATACCAGTGCATCAGGGAGAAGGCTTTGCATTTGGTTCTGAAAAATCTAATTAAGCCATGCACCATTCGGATGATAGAACTGGTCCTGGGAACAGAGGCAGCCAAGGAGACAAAGAACGTGCCTTTGTCCAATGATGTCATTGCGGGGAGAGTTGCAGATATGAGCTGCGACATCTTGGACCAGATTGTTCAGGAGATTAAGATCAGTCCCATCTGCATTATTCTGCAGTTGGATGAATCGACTGATGTTTCCAACATGAGTCAGCTGATGTATGCCCGGTATATCAAGGATGGTGAGATTAAAGATGAATTCCTTTTCTGCAAGGTTTTCCAAATGACAACGAAAGCAGCAGATATATTCCGACCCTTAGATGAGTTCTTTGAGAAGCATTAGATCAAGTGGGAAAAGGTAGGGTCGTTCTGCACAGATGGTGCCCTAGCCATGATAAGGAACAGGTCTTGCTCTGCTGCTCTGTTAAAGGAGAGGGCAACAGATATCACTGTGAAGCACTGTGTTCTCCATCATCATGCTTTGTAGGAATGACGTTGCTGCCTCACCTCAAAGAAGTTCTGTCTATGTGTTCAAGTAGTGAATTTAATCCGGGGACGTCCTTTAAGCCACAGAATATTCATGTTACTTTGTGAGGAAATTGAAAGTGAACATCAAGCTCTTCTCTTCCACACAGAAGTGCTGTGGCTCTCCCATGGGAAAATCCTGGCCTGTATTGCAGAGCTCAATGATGAGATTGCAACATTTCTCCAAGAGAATCAGAGTAATGTCCCTGAAAAGTTTGAGGACGAAACGTTAATCCTTTCTCTCTCATATCTTGCAGATATTTTCAGCCATTTGAATGACCTAAACTTGTCCATGCAAGGCATGTTTGATAGTAATATTGTTTGCACAGAGAAGGTAGAAGCCTTCAAGAGGAAGCTATCACAATGGAGGCATCGAATTAAGTAAGGCAGTGGGGGAAGCATTCCTTTCCTTGAAGAAAAATTGGGGGTTAAGACAATCAGACCTATGCTTGTAGAAAATATTGTTGTTCACCTCTCACACCTTGAGATCACCATGACACAGTACTTTCCCAAAGATCATGCATTTCCAGAATGGATTCAACAGCCCTTTCTGGCAGACATGAGTGCCATTGACAACCCGAAGAAGTTTATTGATCCGCAGGTGGACCAGGATTGTCAGACAAAGTTCGGTACATTACAACTGTCTGGTTTTTGGTGTAATCAGTTGGTAACGTACCCTGGACTCGCAATGGCAGCTCTGTAGGTGAGCATTTCGTTTTCAACTACCTACCTGTGTGAGAAGGCATTTTTCACCCTGCTCCTGATCAAAGAAACCGTCCAAAACCGCTTTTAAGGCAAACTTCTCCACGATATGAGAAACAAATCGCACAAAAGCAACAACAAAAATAGCATTGACGAGCATATGTTTGATTACCTTGCGTGTATGATTGATTTTGTTCATACACTTCACTATTTTCGGCTTTTCTTATTGCTTTTGCCAACAGTATTTACATCCATGATGTTTTTGTTTTGGGAAATGAACAAAGTGAATGATCAAGCAGTACTGTACTTCGCTTTAGTTTATCTTTGTAGTGACCAGCTGTTAACCAAAGTTAAGGGTGCTGGGCTGCCTAGACCTGACTACAGGGGTGATTAGGTCGGAAAAGGTTACGCAATACTACCTTATATTAAGTTTCCAAAGATAATATATCACCATGCACCCATACACAAACACAAACACGCCACACACACACACACACACACACACACACACACACACACACACACACACACACACACACACACACACACACACACACACACACAAAAGCTGGAAGGGGAAAAGAGTCAACTAGAATCTAGACTTTCTAAACAAGAAGACAAAAACAAACAGCTGAATGACAACCTAAAGGAATTAGATGTTAGTTCACTACTCTCTTCTGAGAGAGACGAGATTGCTGCTTGGAATGTCCAGATTAAGGAAAACATTGAGCAGTTCAGAAAAGAGTTCCAGGAGCTGAATATGGAAAATGATGCCATGAAAACTTCCTTTGCTGATGCACTAAAGGGGAATGTGGCAGTAAAAGAGGCTGTAAAGGTGGTGGCACTGGAAAACATACAAACAGTTGACTATAAAGAGACAGTAATCGAAAAAATGAAAGACGTTGTGATGGAAAGGGCAAACCCACTCATCAGACAGGCACTTGATAAGGAGAAGACCGTGGTAATCTCAGGCATAAGCGAGTCCCAGGAACCAACATGGCAGGGGAGACTTGAAGAAAATAAAGCTAGGGTTGTAGACCTGATAAGAAAGCTTGGAGTAGTATGTGGTCCCGAGGATATTGTAAACATACACCAACTAGGTAAATATTCGAGGGAAGGAAAGCCGAGACCAACAAAAGTAACCTTTGAGAGAGGGGAAACATGTAGGGAAATATTGTTGAGAAAAAAAAGTCTAAAAGACCTTCAAGAATTCAAAGAAGTGTTCATTAGACAATACAGAACACAGGAAGAGATGGGAAAGATCAAAAACTTGTTGCAAGAGGCAAGAAGGTTAAATGATGAAAGAAATGAAGAAGAGAAGAAAAATTTTCATTACAGAGTTCTTCCAGACAAAGGGGAGATAAAGAAGATAATGACAGAAGATCAGGTGATGGGGCCTCATTAAGATTGTTATACACAAATGCTGATGGATTAGCTGGTAAGGCAGTAGAATTAAAAGATAGGATTCACAACAGTAAGGCAGATATAGTAGCAATTACAGAGACTAAGTTGAGTGAGGACATAAACAGTGTCACAGTTTTTCCTAAGGGTTTCAGAATACTAAGGGTTGAAAGATCTGAGAGGACTGGTGGAGGGATAGCACTGCTCATAAGTGAAAGGATTCAAGTTGAAGAAATAAACTTGGCTATAGAAAGTGAGTTCAAGGAATTTCTTGTTGCTCACATAAATACTGGGTCAGAGAACATTATAATAACTGTTGTATACAACCCACCAAGGAACCAAAATAGGCTTGAAGTTTATGAGGAAAGTCATATAGGTACTATTGAAGTCATAAACTCAGTTGTTAACATGGCACGGGAAAAAAATGTAGGATTTTGATTATGGGAGACTTTAATCATAAAGAGATAGATTGGATAAATCTTGACCCACACAGTGGTGAGGACTCATTCTGGGCAAGATTCCTAGATTGCATACAAGGGAATTTCCTACACCAACATATAATGGAACCAACAAGGGCCAGGGGTGGGGATGAGCCATCACTACTTGATCTAGTGTTCACAGATAATGTGTTGGATATTGAAAAAATTGAGTATGAACCACCAATTGGAAAGAGTGACCACTGTGTGTTGTTGATGGAGTATATCATTGAAGATATTCTTCCTGAGAGTAGAGGCACTGAGGACATGAGGAGGAACTATCCGAAAGGAGATTACATCAAAATGAATGAGCTTTTTGCAGTTATTGACTGGAGAACCTTATTTTACAACAAATTTGTACAAGAAATGTATGACATCTTTTGTGAGAAATATGGGAAGATAGTAGATTGCTGCATACCTGTCACCAAAGTAGGTGTAATTCATGCCAGAGAGAAATGGTTCAATAATGGGTGTAAAAGAGCTAAGGAGTGGAGAGACAAATGCTGGAAAAGGTATAGGAGGAGAAAAAACATAAATGCCTGGCAAACCTACAAAAGAGCAAGAAATGACTACCTAAATAAAAGGAGAGAGGCAGAAAGAGATTATGAGAGGGACATCACCAGGAAGGCTAAGGAAAATCCCAAGCTTTTCCACAGCTTTATCAGAGGAAAACTGAAGGTAAAAGAACAGGGTTTAAGGCTAAAGAGAGCGGATGGAAGCATCACTGAGACGGATGAAGAGATCTGCAAAGAATTGAACAAGGAGTTTCAGTCAGTATTTACAGTAGAAAATACCCCACCCCCTCAGATTGCAGTGATAGAAGCTCAAGGGCCGGTATTAGAGAACATCAACCTTACAGCCACAGAGGTATGCAAAGCGCTGATGGATTTAGATGTTCATAAAGCTACAGGTCCCGATGACATATCCCCTCATGTGCTTAAAAAATGCGCAAGCACAATATCAGTGGCACTAAGTATCATATTTAAGGAGTCACTGGAGTCGGGGGAGATTCCAAGATGCTGGAAACAAGCAAATGTGATACCTATCTTCAAAAAGGGAAGGAGGGATACGGCTCTGAACTATAGACCTGTTTCCTTGACCAGCATAGTTTGCAAAGTTATGGAGAAACTACTAAGGAAACATATCTCTCTTCACTTGGAATCCTTCAACTTTTTGTCAGTGAGGCAACATGGCTTCAGAGAAGGTAGATCAACAGTAACAAACTTATTAGAATTTTATAATGAGGTAAGCCGAATCTTACAGGAAAGAGAGGGCTGGGCAGATTGCATATTCATAGACTTCCAGAAAGCGTTTGACACTGTTCCACATGGGAGACTTATTAGGAAGCTGCAATCAATGGCTAGAATAGGTGGAAATGTTTTGGAATGGATAAAAACTTACTTAGAAGGAAGGGAACAGAGGGTTAGAGTAAGACACTCAGTGTCTGAATGGAGAAGAGTTAGTAGTGGAGTTCCACAGGGTTCAGTTTTAGGGCCACTTTTGTTCCTTGTATATGTAAATGACCTACCAGAGTCTGTAAATTCATTCATGAATATGTTTGCAGATGATGCAAAGATTGTGAAGAAAGTAAAAAACGATAACAATGGTAGAGAACTTCAGGAGGATCTAAATAATCTGCATGAGTGGTCAGAAAAGTGGCTAATGAAATTCAATACTTCAAAATGTAAGGTAATGAGAATGGGTACAAGTGCAAGAAGGCCCAAGCTTGACTACTCGGTGGCTGGAGTACAACTTCAAGAGACAGAAAATGAGAGAGATCTAGGAGTAAACATACTGGCAGATTTGTCTCCAGAAATACATATAAATGGCATAGTAAGGGCAGCTTATGCATTCTTATCAAATGCAAGGGTAGCCTTCAGGCACATGGACAAGGAAATGTTCAGAAATATTTATGTAACCTATGTGAGGCCAAAACTCGAATATGCAGCCCCCTTTTGGAATCCGCACTTGAAAAAGCACATAGCTAAGCTTGAAAAAGTTCAAAGACATGCCACGAAACTGGTGCCAGAAATACGCAATCTCAGTTATGATGAGAGGCTGAGGGAATTAGACTTGCCATCACTCGAAGCTAGAAGAGTGAGGGGGGATATGGTGACAGTCTTTTAATTCCTTCATGGTTATGATAGAGTGGATAGGGATCGATATTTTGATATGGCTAGGCTCTAGAACTAGAGGTCATAGTTTGAAGCTTCGTAAGAAAACTTCTTCGCAGGATGTGAGGAAATACTTTTTCAGTGTAAGAGTAGTTGATAATTGGAATTCGCTAAGCGAGGAGGTAGTTAATGCTATCTCAATCCATAGTTTTAAGGACAGGTATGATAAGTATCACTAAGTATAAAATGGAACCGATCAGGAGACGGGAAGATACGAGCTTTAGGCTCTTTCCCGTAAACACAATTAGGTAATCACAATTAGGTAATCACACACACATACACACAGACATATATATATATATATATATATATATATATATATATATATATATATATATATATATATATATATATATATATATATATATATATATATATATATATATATATATATATATATATATATATATATATATATATATATATATATATATATATATATATATATATATATATATATATATATATATATATATATATATATATATATATATATATATATATATATATATATATATATATATATATATATATATATATATATATATATATATATATATATATATGTAGTCTCCGTGGCTAAATGGTTGCGTCCGCGACTCTGTCTCGGCAGGTCGAGGGTTCGCGCCCCGTCACGGACTGAGGTTAGTAAGGGCATACACTCAGGGAAACGATTACACATGCCAAAACAAGTCCTTCGCAAGAAGGCATCCGTCCTAGCCCTTATATGAAAAAGGGAGTTCGAGACGTAAAACCGAATCAATCAATCATATATATATATATATATATGATATATATATATATATATATATATATATATATATATATATATATATATATATATATAGTCGACTAAATGGGGCTGAGCGGGGGGACTGGGAATCCCCTCCTCTGTATTTTACTTCCTACGAGTAGCCAAGAGATGTGGGGGTATTCTGGCAGGAGAGCTCCAGCCAGAAACTTAATAATTGGGTCTCTGAATGTGCATGGTTGTGGTGTAAATGAAAGTAAGAGGGAGGTGATAGGGAGTATGTTTGTGGAGAAAAAGATAGATATACTTGCATTGAGCGAATCTAAGATAAAAGGGAATGGTGAGGTGACATTTGGGAGAGTGGTAGGTAGGGTGTCTGGAGTTGTGACGGGGAGAGTAAGAGAGGGAGTGGCTCTGTTATTAAGTGAAGAGATGAATAAGTGTGTGGTAGAATGGAAGGAAGTATCTTCTCAAATAATAGTGATTAAAAGGAGGCTGGGATGCGAGGCTTGAGCGTTTATGAGTGCATATGGCCCTGGCAGTTAAAGAAGTGAGGTAGAAAGAGAAGAATTTTTGATTAAATTGAACGAGTGTTTGGAAGACTTGGGAATGAATGTGAATGTGGTGTTGATGGGATATTTAAATGTTAGAGTAGGGAATGAGCCAGTGGTTGATGTAATTGGGAAGTATGGAGTACCTGGCTGGAATGAGAATGGAGAGAAATGGATAGAAATGTGTATTGAGAGAGAGATGTTGATTCCTAATACTAAATTTAAAAAGAAGGATGTGCACAAGTATACATGGGTCAGAGTGAATGATGGAAGAGTAGTTGACAGAGCATTAATGGATTATGTTGTGGTGAACAGGAGGGTGATTGGAAGAGTATTGGATGTGAATGTACTGAGAGGAGCTAGTGGTGGAATATCTGACCATTATTTAGTGGAAAGTAGAGGTGCTAGAAGTGAATGAATTGTATAAGAAAGAGAAAGACTGTGAGTATAAGGCTAGTGTGAGAAATGTGTGGAATGTAGTGAAAGAGAAAGTGGAGGTGGGAGTGGAAGAAGAATGGAGCTGTTTCAAGGAGGAGGTTATGTAGTGTGCCGAGGCAGTGTGTGGAAGGAGATTAACTGGCGGAAGTAAAAGGAAAGGTAGTGAATGGTGGAATGAGCAGGTGAGTGCAGTAGTGGCTGAAAAGAGGCGGGCTTACAAGGTATGGTTGCAGGTAGGTAATGTAGAGACGTAAGAAAGGTATTGTGCAAAGAGGAGGTTAGCGAAGCACGTGGTGACGGAGGCAAAGAGAGAAGCAGATGTAAAGTGGGGCAGATGCTTGTATGAGATTTTTGAAAGGAATAAAAAGATTTTTTGGAAGGAAGTGAAAAGAGTGAGGAAAGGTGAATGTAGTAGGGAGGAGAGAGTGAAAAGAGCAGATGGGAAATTGCTAGTGGATGAAATAAAGGTGAGAGAGAGATGGGCTGAATATTTTAAGAACTTGCTAAATGAGGAAGATGATAGAGAGGCAGAGATTGTGGCTGTGGAAAACGAATGGAGAATGCCAATCTTAGGCGATGAGAATGATAGAGAAATAACAAAAGAGATAGTATATTTAGCATTGAGAGCAACGAAAGCAGGTAAAGCACCAGGGATAGATGGGTGTCATGCTTAATTTTTTGTCAAAAGGTGGGGAGGCATTAGTAGAATGGATGGTTAGGTTGTTCAATGTATGTTTCAGGAAAGGGAGGGTCCCAGTTGATTGGAGGAGTGCATGTGTAGTTCCACTTTACAAAGAGAAGGGAGTAAAGTATGAGTGTAGTAGGTTTAGGGGAATTAGTTTATTGAGTGTAGTTGGTAAGGTGGATGGAAGAGTGTTAATCGAGAGAATTAGGAAAGGTACTGAGAGATTGATTGGGGAAGAACAGTGTGGGTTCAGGAAAGGAAGAGGATGTGTGGATCAGGTGTTTGCAGTAAAATAGGTGTGTGAGAAGTTCTTTGAGAAAGGTAGGGACACTTTTTGGGCCTATGGATTTAGAGAAAGCATATGACAGGGTAGATAGAGAGGAATTGTGGAGGGTGTTGCAACTGTATGGAATAAGTGGAAGTTTGTTGAATGCGGTGAAGAGTTTTTACATGAATAATAGAGCATGCATGAGAGTTGGGAATGATACAAGTGATTGGTTTCAAATGAATGTTGGGTTACGTCAAGGTTGTGTAATGTCGCCATGGTTGTTTAATGTATATAAGGATGGAGTGGTAAGGGAAGTAAATGAAAGAGTATTAGACAGAAGCTTAGAACTAGTGGATGAGGAGGGAAGGTTGTGGAAATTGAGTCAGTTGCTATTTGCGGATGATATTGTACTGGTGGCTGATACTGAAAATGAATTGAATCATTTGGTGACTGAGTTTATTAGTGTGTGTGAAAGAAAGAAGTTGCGCGTGAATATTGGTAAAAGTAAAGTCATGAGATGCACGAGGAGTGTTAATGTTGGCAGATTGAATGTAGGAGTGAATAGGGAGTTGCTTGAAGAAGTTGAGAGTTTTAAGTATCTGGGGTCACATGTATCAAGGAGTCGACGATTGGATGTAGAGGTAAATCACAGAGTCATGGAAGCTAGTAAATGTCTAGGTGGGTTGAAAAGTGTAATGAGAAATAGATATTT
>JAXCGZ010009632.1:30000-35000 GCA_037179515.1 Halocaridina rubra
ATATATATATATATATATATATATATATATATATATATATATATATATATATATATATATATATATATATATATATATATATATATATATATATATATATATATATATATATATATATATATATATATATATATATATATATATATATATATATATATATATATATATATATATATATATATATATATATATATATATATATATATATATATATATATATATATATATATATATATATATATATATATATATATATATATATATATATATATATATATATATATATATATATATATATATATATATATATATATATATATATATATATATATATATATATATATATATATATATATATATATATATATATATATATATATATATATATATATATATATATATATATATATATATATATATATATATATATATATATATATATATATATATATATATATATATATATATATATATATATATATATATATATATATATATATATATATATATATATATATATATATATCTAATGGTTCTGCTCTTAACCTTGCACCTCCCAGTAGATCTGCTTCTTTCACTCTTCAGTATTCAAACATTCGTGGGCTGAACTCTAATCCTTCGTCGGTGGAACAGCACTAGGGTACTTTCCCCTAACCTCCTCCTCATATCTGAAATCCAGTTGTCTATACATGCTTCCACTGACCCATTCCAAATCTTTCACTATTAGCTGTATACTCGTTTTCGTTCCAAAGGTAGGGTCTGTGCATACTGCAACTTTAACACTCCTACTGTGAGGCTCATGGACCTTGAATCTCCTGACTTTGATGTTCTCTGGCTAAAAGTCTATCTCTCCACTACCACTATCATCTTTTGCTTCTCCCACTGTTCTCCATACTCCTCCGAGTTTGTGTCTTTCTCTGAATATCTCTCCTCGTGCCATGAGTCCTTGTTATCTTCTCACCTACATGTCGAAGTTCTCTACATTGGAGACTTCAATGTACACCACAGTGAGTGGCTTCATTCTTCCCACGCGGATGTGGGAGGAAGCGAGGTCCTTGCTTTCTCTATTACTCACGATCTGGAGCAAATTATCAAACATCCTACTCACGTTCCTGATCGTCACAAACATGCTGCAAACACTCTTGACATATTTTTTACTTCTAACCCTTCAAACTACTCTTATTCTGTGCTTTCCCCTCTTGGTAAATCTGACCACTCTATGATCTCTGTCTCTTCCATTTTTGCTCCCCCTCCACCAATCCCTCCTACTCAGCACCGCCTTTGGCACTTCGAGCCAACCAAACATGAAAATTTGCGTAACTTTCTCTTTGACTTCCCATGGGATGACTACTGCTCTCGGTCCCGCAATCCTGATCAGGTAGCTCTTAAAGTTGTCGAGATCATGACCGCGGGAATGGAGTCGTACATCCCTTCTTCTACAAAAACTTTCTCTCCCCCTAAACCTTGGTTTGACCGTGCCTGCTCCATGGCTATCCATCCTAGGAATCAGGCTCACCGATCTTACCAAGCCTCTCTTTCCGATTTAACTCACTCTGCTTTTATTATAGCTAGGAATCGCTGTATAGCTCAGATTCGAAGGCCTAAGGCTTCCTTTATAAGAAGGAAAGTTGATGACCTTAACTCCTCTCCCACTGACAAATGCTTCTGGTCCTTAGCCAAAAACCTCTCCAAAAACTTCTGTAACTCAAGCTTTCCCCCTCTCAATCGTTCTGATGGTTCTATAGCTTGCTCTCCCACTGACAAAGCCACTCTCTTTGGCTCTCATTTTTCTGCCAACGCATCTATCAACGATTCCAGCGCACCTGTTCCTCAGTCTTTTCCCCTCTTTAACCCTATGCCCTCCCTTATCCTTTCTTCACTCAAAGTTCATAAGGTTCTTTGCTCGCTAAAGACGAACAAGGCACCTGGTCCCGATGGTATCCCTGCAAGGTTCCTTAAGGAGTTTGCAGATGAACTGGTTCCCGTGCTTTGCTGTCTTTTTCGCCTCATTCTGTCAACCAGTATCTATCCTTCATCTTGGAAGCATGCTCTAGTTCAACCTGTTCCTAAGAAGGGTGACCACTCTATTCCTTCTAACTACCGACCTATTGCTCTAACCTACTCTATTACTAAAGTTTCCGAAACTTTGCTCAATGCTCACTTCTTGAAACGCCTTGAATCTAACACATTTATCTCCGATCACCAGTGCGGCTTCCGCAAGGCAAGATCCACTGGTGATCTCCTTTCCTATCTTACTCATGTATGGTCATCTTCTCTGAAGAACTATGGGGAATCCTTTGTCGTCGCCCTTGATATCTCTAAGGCTTTTGACAGAGTCTGGCACAATGCTCTGTTGGCCAAACTTCCTGCCTATGGCTTTACCCCTTCTTTCTGTTCTCTGATTTCCAGTTTTCTTACTGACCGTTCTATATCTGTAGTTGTTGATGGTGCGACATCTACCACTTTCTCTGTTACCAGTGGTGTTCCCTAGGTCTCTGTTCTTTCTCCTACTCTCTTCCTTCTCTTCATCAATGATCTTCTACAATCCCTATCTTCCTCTCTTCTTCATGCCTTTGCCGATGATTCTACCCTTCACTTTTCCTCTGCCTTTTCTTCACAACCTATCATCTGTTACTCGTAATCAATCTCGTATCACTGTTTCTTCTACTCTTAACTCCGATTTGAAGAGAGTATCTGAATGGGGCACTCAATATTTAGTTAAATTCAATGCCTCCAAGACACAGTTTCTGGATATCTCTTTATCTTCCTCTCCTCCTGATAACCATATTGTCTTCGAAACTAATGAAATTTGCCCTCTTAACTCTATCAATATATTAGGAATCCATATAGCCTCTAACTTGTCTTGGAGGAATCACATATTCCAAATTTCTAAATCTTCATATAAAAAATTGAGGGTTTTGTTTCGTTTTCGTCATTTCTTTTCCTCATTGCAGTTACTGAAAATTTACAAAGGTCTTATCCGCCCCTGCTTAGAATACTGCTCACACGTCTGGGGTGCTTCTTCCTTTATTTATCTTTTTGATAGGGTTGAATCTAAGGCAGTCAGACTCATTAATGATCCCTCTCTTACTTCTAACCTGGATTATCTCTCTCTTCGCCGTAAGGTATCTTCCCTTTCGCTTTTCTATCGCTACTACTTCCATCGCTGCTCTGATGAGTTGGCGAGTCGCATCCCTCCTCCACTGCCAAGGCCGCGCAACACTTGCCAAGCAGCCTTATCTCACAGATACTGTGTGGAGATTTGTAGCTCCCGGATTGGTCGGTGCAGCGACTGCTTCTTCCCATCTATCTCCAGACTCTGGAACTCTCTTCCTCGTTCTGTCTTTCCTAATTCTTATGACCTTTCATCCTTCAAAAAGCAGATCTATCATCATCTCAGAGCCTAGTCCTCCATATCTCTGGGTCCTCTGTACTTTGACTGTTTTTTTCTGTCTGTCGTTTTCCTTTGTGTGACATTATCTCATCTCTGTCTTTCCCTTAACCTTTTTCTTTTCCTTCGTCTTGGTATTATCTCGTGCCAGGGCCTTTATTGATGAGGGCAGTTTCTGCCTCTCCCGGTGTCAAACTCTTAAAAAAAAATATAAATAAATAAATATATATATATATATATATATATATATATATATATATATATATATATATATATATATATATATATATATATATATATATATATATATATATATATATATATATATATATATATATATATATATATATATATATATATATATATATATATATATATATATATATAATATATATATACATATATATATATATATATATATATATATATATATATATATATATATATATATATATATATATATATATATATATATATATATATATATATATATATATATATATATATATATATATATATATATATATATATGCAAAATAAACTTTTATATCCAAATTTAATAACTCAAATATTCCCTTAAGTAATGTAAAGCTCCTTAGTTTAGACGTAGAATCTTTGTTCACTAAAGTTTCAGTAGATGATGTTTTACAGTTCCTTAGTGTTAAACTTATTCCCTTTGCAGAGCATTTTCCACTAGGTCTTGAAAAAACCATGGATTTACTTAAGTTATGCGTCACTAATAATGTATTTTCCTTTAATGGCAGTTTTTACAAGCAAAAATTTTGATGTAGTATGGGAAGTCCCTTGTCCCCCCTTCTGGCCAACTTTTGTATGGAGTTCTTTGAGACAGAGATTCTAGTCAGCATAAGCCCAAAGAAATGATATGGTTGCGATATGTAGATAATATATTTTCATACTGGGACTCCCGTTGGGGAGAATTTGACACATTTTTTAATAAACTTAATGATTTAGTCCCTAGCATCAAGTTTAAAACCGAATGGAAATCAGATGGCAAGCTACCATTTTTGGATATCTTAGTTATGAGAGAACCTAACAAATACTCATTTACTGTCTATAGGAAGAAAACTTTCTCTGTCTCTAATATACACTTTCTAAGTTATCATACTTTGTCTGTAAAAACTGGTGTTGCATGCAATCTTTTCCTAAGAGGTCTTAGAGTGTGTTCCACTCATCATTTGAAATACGAATTCAAATTAATCCGCCAACAATTAGAAAGTCTCATGTATCCCGCGTATGTAATCGAAAAAGCAATTAACAAAGCAAACAAAATATTTTATAATGGGCCGACAGAACAGTCAAAAATAAACTTTACTAATACAATTAAAATACCCTATTTAGAAAATATTAAAATTCTTTGTGATCAATTAGGCAGAAGTAATCCTTTTATATTTAATTATCCCAAAACAATTGGTTCTGCGGTTATTAACGTATATCAAAATAAAAAAGCTTTAGAAGCAGGGATTTATAAAATTGATTGCTGTTCCTGCAATAAATCTTACATAGGTCAAACTGGTCGTTCGCTAGGCCAGAGAATTTCTGAGCATAAAAGAGCAGCGCGATGTGGTGTTGAAAGTTCTGCTTTATTTGT
>JAXCGZ010009632.1:40000-42500 GCA_037179515.1 Halocaridina rubra
AGTTAGTCATGTGAAATTAGGTTGTCAAAGGGGTCTCTGTCTGCAGAATTGATTAGATACAGATGTCTGAGTCTTTGTGGTTAGGTAAGCAGGTCCCTCTAAACGTTAGTGCACATGTGTAATTTTTCCAAGTTGAAGTCAATCCTCAGCTACAGATACTTTTCTTGCTAAGCAGATACCCTTATTATTCAGACCAAATACGCAGGTGGTGTGTACCTCTTGCGGCTCTGTTTTTGAAATTTCTGTCATTTTGTAACCTCATTAGCTCATTACTCTAATCTGGCTTGGACAAACTAAGCTTGAAAGTCTTGTCATCCAATGGCTGCTCCTAAGGTCAGTTATTACAAAATTTGTGGACTCAGAAGTATCTATTACTTGTTGTATTTCTCAGGAATTGCTTTCAAGCATGACTTTCATGAATTTGAGTAGTATTGAAAGCTAGCCTTATGTCACTGAGTCTGTCCCATCAAACCTTTACACTATCAACTCCTCCAGCACCCAATAGATTGTATAAGTAGACAATATATTTGGCATCAGGATTCCTCTAATTAATATTGCATATAAGAGCAAAAAAGAATTATTGCATAACTAACAATGACAACGGGGTTGTTCATTCGGCTGATTTTATATCGTCATTGTTTGTTCTAGTCCCTTCGCTTTTGTAAAAGTTTGCTAGTTTTCCAAAAGTGTTACTTATGTATATTGAAAAATCTGACAATTTAATATGCTATGTTTTGCAACATCGTGTCCCTATTAATTAAGTTGAATGCACCTCCTTCATCTATAAGGAGGACAGCATCTACATTTCCCTTTTCAAAGCTTTCTTTCATGCCAATGCGAACTATTACTCTCCCATCGTGATATGAAACACATAGCTGTAAATTTCCTGTACCATTTATAACATCACCCTTCATAACTTCCATTATGCATTACCTAATGAATCCTTTTAGTATTTCTCTACCTCTACTTGGTCTGGCTCTAAGATTCATATTCCCAGTTACTCATCAGCATGCTGTTAGAGCATCTAGGCGATGGTGCTTACTCGTTGCGAATTTTCTTGTCAAACCTGCAATAGCCTCTAATTATAGCCCTTTCAATTCCTCAAAATATCTTTTCACTTGAAATTGCTCATCTGTGGCGCGAATTTAATCCCGAGGTGTCAGTTCCTCCCTGAGTATCCAGTCCTTTCTTCAAAATCATTTGGACTTTTAGAGCCTTAAAAAGATACAAGAGTCTGCTGTTACTTGCATACTTGGTTGGTCGCTCTATCCTATCAGTGGGTAATTCTTTCTTGTGGGTGGAGTTCCTTCAGTTCTTTTTTATGTTCAAAAAAGTCCTTAAATCATTAGGAAAAAATCTGGTTTTGCATTGATTTTTTTTTCAGAGAAGTAAAGGTTAATTTCATACAAACAGCTACAATGATGTAATTACTGCAAATTTAATACCATTTCAGAGTAAAATATGAAAAATATTTTCTAATTACAATTATCAAAATATTTTTTTTAATAAGGCATTTTTTTCACTACAATTATTAATCAGGTGCTTAAGCCTGTTAGTGTTTATGCTACCGTGATCATAAAAGTTATTTGAATCAGTTAATGTTAACAACAAAGCCATAAGTTCTTACAAGAAAACCTGTGCCTGATTTTCATCAAAATTTCAACTCTTGCTACAAGTAAATATCAGGCATATCCTAGTTTTTATATAATTTATCATCGGTGTAGTCTGTTCAGACAAGCCTTAATTTTTTCAAAAATATAAGAAATTGTATGAAAAAAGTGAAGTGCCGAGACAAACGTTTGATTTTTCAAGACTTCATTAACTTACAGCTTGCGTAATTTTGAAAAGAGAGAGTAAAATTAATTTTGCACAAGGATTAGAATATTAAACTACACGAGAGCTCTTACATGCTATATAAGAATTTAAAAAAATTCCATGGAGTTGTTCATTTAGACAAGACTTAGAGAGTTTGCATCAGTTTTCATTTAATTTACCTATATGTCTTTTACGTAATAGCTTATAATAAAAAGTGTCAGAAAACTTAGCTTTAATATACGTCAGGGGTATCTAGCCCTCTGCACCAGTGTCTTGCGGGAAGAACATGGTCAAATATCCACAAATCTGGGTGGCAAATCTCCATAACTAATACGTTATTGTCTTGTGGGTCTGGCCTAAGTCATAAATGACACATGAATATCTTCCCATTGTCCTGGGCACAGGAATCCAGGAACCAGTCCCGTAATGAAGGCCATATGTGTCCCAAAATTAATAGGTGTTATGCCACACTCCAAACATAGTAACCACAATCATGTCACGCCCACACTGCCTTTCTGTAACAATATATGCATGATTATGAATAGTTTTACTGTAATTTGTCTGGTATAGAGCTAGGGACTTTATAGTCCGGCCTCCTTTCAAGCTGTATGAGGCCTAAATAGAGGAGTCTTGATCATTCTTGAGGCATTTCTTTGTCATTCTTGTGCCATTCTACAGAGGGCAG
>JAXCGZ010009632.1:45000-50000 GCA_037179515.1 Halocaridina rubra
AGTATTGAATTTTATTAGCCACTTTTCTGACCACTCATGCAGATTATTTAGATCCTCCTGAAGTTCTCTACCATTGTTCTCGTTTTTTACTTTCTTCACAATCTTTGCATTATCTGCAAACATATTCATGAATGAATTTACATACTCTGGTAGGTCATTTTCATATACAAGGAACAAAAGTGGCCCTAAAACTGAACCCTGTGGAACTCCACTACTAACTCTTCTCCATTCAGACACCGAGTGTCTTACTCTAACCCTCTGTTCCCTTCCTTCTAAGTAAGTTTTTATCCATTCCAAAACATTTCCACCTATTCTAACCATTGATTGCAGCTTCCTAATAAGTCTCCCATGTGGAACAGTGTCAAACGCTTTCTGGAAGTCTAGGAATATGCAATCTGCCAAGCCCTCTCTTTTCTGTAAGATTCGGCTTACCTCATCATAGAATTTTAATAAGTTTGTTACTGTTGATTTACCTTCTCTGAAGCCATGTTGCCTCACTGACAAAAAGTTGAAGGATTCCATGTGAAGAGAGATATGTTTCCTTAGTAGTTTCTCCATAACTTTGCAGACTATGCTGGTCAAGGAAACTGGTCTATTGTTCAGAGCCATATCCCTTCTTCCCTTTTTGAAGATAGGTGTCACATTTGCTTGTTTCCAGCATCTTGGAATCTCCCCTGACTCCAGTGACTTTTTAAATATGATACTTAGTGCCAATGATATTGAGTTTGCGCATTTTTTAAGCCTACCTCTGTGGCTGTAAGGTTGATGTTCTCTAATACCGGCCCTTGAGCTTCTATCTCTGCAATCTGAGGGGGTGGGGTATTTTCTACTGTAAATACTGACTGAAACTCCTTGTTCAATTCTTTGCAGATCTCTTCATCCGTCTCAGTGATGCTTCCATCCGCTCTCTTTAGCCTTAAAACATGTTCTTTTACCTTCAGTTTTCTTCTGATAAAGCTGTGGAAAAGCTTGGGATTTTCTTTAGCCTTCCTGGTGATGTCCCTCTCATAGTCTCTCTCTGCCTCTTTCCTTTTACTTAGGTAGTCATTTCTTGCTCTTTTGTAGGTTTGCCAGGCATTTATGTTTTTTCTCCTCCTATATCTTTTCCAGCATTTTTCTCTCCACTCCTTAGCTCCTTTACACCCATTATCGAACCATTTCTCTCTGGCATGAATTACACCTACTTTGGTGATAGGTATGCAGCAATCTACTATCTTCCCATATTTCTCACAAAAGATGTCATACATTTCTAGTACAGATTTGTTGTAAAATAAGGTTCTCAAGTCAATAACTGCAAAAAGCTCATTCATTTTGATGTAATCTCCTTTCGGATAGTTCCTCCTCATGTCCTCAGTGCCTCTACTCTCAGGTAGAATATCTTCAATGATATACTCCATCAACAACACACAGTGGTCACTTTTTCCAATTGGTGTTTCATACTCAATTTTTTCAATATCCAACACATTATCTGTGAATACTAGATCAAGTAGTTATGGCTCATCCCCACCCCTGGCCCTTGTTGGTTCCATTACATGTTGGTGTAGGAAATTCCCTAGTACGCAATCTAGGAATCTTGCCCCGATAGAGTCCTCACCACTGTGTGGATCAAGATTTATCCAATCTATCTCTTTATGATTAAAGTCTCCCATAATCAAAATCCTACATTTTTTCTCCCGTGCCATGTTAACAACTGAGTTTATGACTTCAATAGTACCTATATGACTTTCCTCATAAACTTCAAGCCTATTCTGGTTCCTTGGTAGGTTATATACAACAGTTATTATAATGCTCTCTGACCCAGTATTTATGCGAGCAACAAGAAATTCCTTGAACTCACTTTCTATAGCCAAGTTTATTTCTTCAACTTGAATCCTTTCACTTATGAGCAGTGCTATCCCTCCACCAGTCCTCTCACATCTTTCAACCCTTAGTATTCTGAAGCCCTTAGGAAAAACTGTGACACTGTTTATGTCCTCACTCAACTTAGTCTCTGTAATTGCTACTATATCTGCCTTAATGTTGTTCATCCTATCTTTTAATTCTACTACCTTACCAGCTAATCCATCAGCATTTGTGTATAACAATCTTAATGAGGCCCATCCCCTGATCTTCTGTCATTATCTTCTTTATCTCCCCTTTGTCTGGGAGAACTCTGAAATGAAAATTTTTCTTCTCTTCTTCATTTATTTCCTCATTTAACCTTCTTGTGTGTTTGTTTGTTTGTGTGTGTGTGTGTGTGTGTGTGTGTGTGTGTGTGTGTGTGTGTGTGTGTGTGTGTGTGTGTGTGTATTACCCAATTGTTCTTACGGGAGAGAGGCCAAAGCTCGTAAGTTCCCGTGTGTGTATGTATATATATATATATATATATATATATATATATATATATATATATATATATATATATATATATATATATATATATGCACACACACAAACTTATCAGAATTTTTTGATAAGGTAAGCCGAATCTTACAGGAAAGAGAGGGCTGGCACATTGCATATTCCTAGACTTCGAGAAAGCATTTGACACTGTCCCACACAGGAGTCTTATTAAGAAGTTGCAAGCAATGGCTAGAATAGGTGGAAATGTCTTGGAATGGATACAAACTTACTAAGAAGGAAGGAAACAGAGGGTTAGAGTAAGACACTCAGAGTCTAAATGGAGAAGAGGGTTCAGTCTTTGGGTCGCTTTTGTTCCTTGTATACGTAAATGACCTACAAGAGTCTAAAAATTCATTCATGAATATGTTTGCAGATGATGCAAAGATTGTGAACAAAGTAAGAAACGAGAACAATGGCAGAGAACTTCAGGAAGATCTAAATAGTCAGCATAAGTGGTCAGAAAAGTAGCTAATGAAGTTTTATGCTTCAAAATGTATGGTAATGAGAATGGGTACAAGTGCAAGAAGGCTTGACTACTCGAAGGCAGGAGTACAACTTCAAGAGACAGATAATGAGAGAGATCTAGGAGTAAACATACTGGCAGATTTGTCTCCATAAATGCATATAAATTGCATAGTAAGGGCAGCATATGCTTTCTTAGCAAATGTAAGGGTAGCCTTCAGGCACATGAACAAGGAAATGTTCAGAAATATTTATGTAACCTATGTGAGGCCAAAACTTGAATATGCAGCCCCCTTTTGGAATCCGCATTTGAAAAGCACTTGGCTAAGCTTGAAAAACTTCAGAGACATGCCACGAAACTGGTGCCAGAAATACGCAATCTCAGTTATGATGAGAGGCTGAGGGAATTAGACTTATCATCACTCGAAGCTAAAAGATTGAGTTGGAATATTTTGACAGTCTTTAAATTCCTTCATGGTTATGACAGAGTGGATAGGGATCGATATTTTTATATGGCTGGCACTAGAACTAGAAGTCATAGTTTGAAGCTTCGTAAGAAAACTTCTTTGCAGGATGTAAGGAAGTACTTTTTAGTGTAAGAGTAGTTGATAATTGGAATTCGCTAAGCGAGGAGGCGCTGCTAATCCTAACTCAATCCATAGTTTTAAGGACTAGTATGGTAAGTATCACTAAGTACAAAATGAAACCGATCAGGAGACGGTAAGATACGAGCTTGAAGCTCTTTCCCGTAAGCACATTTAGTTAATCACAATTAGGTAACCACACACACATACATATGCGTGTGTGGGTTGTCTTTTGCCAACCGACCTATAGCTAGAAATTGGTTGAGATAATTGAGATGTGGTTTGCGTACAGATCCCCCAGACAATTATAAGTAACTGTAAATTCATATTCAGATGAATTAATAATACAAATGCTCTTAAATATGTTTCAAATGACGCTGCATTTTAGACATTCTTGCAAGCCAAAGCACACACTCTCTCTCTCTCTCTCTCTCTCTCCTCTCTCTCTCTCTCTCTCTCTCTCTCTCTCTCTCTCTCTCTCTCTCTCTCTCTCTCTCTCTCTCTCTCTCTCTCTTTCCCAGATAACCAAGTTGATATTATGCCTTTGTGTGTTTAAATATGGAATTTGGAAACAGGACGCGCCATTTCGCCACGCCATAAATTCGGACTTCATTTTGAGACTCCAAATGGAATAGACATAAATAAACTCCATTTCCTCTCCTGTTATCTTGAAACCCGCTTCCGAAACCTTACCCTTTGGAACTGACTTCGGTTTCATATTGGTCTTTGGGTCAAGATAGATGTTTGCTGCTGTTAGCGGTGTTATGTTTTGCAGTATTATATATAGCATAATAGAGCTATTGTTATTATTAATATTAAAAGAGTTAGTGCCTATTGTATTATTAACTGCAAAGGGAAGGTCTTGGTATGAATATGGTTATTTGTCTTAGGTTTTTTTTCCTCCGACAAAAAAGTGTGTTGTTATTTTTAAGAATAATTGTCTTAATTTTGTAGATAATAATTTTGGCACTGTTAACTGTGTTGTTAACAGTGCCCATTCTCTTTGTTGCATTATTGTCAGGGAGTGTTGTTGTTATCAATATTGTTATTGCTATTAACAGTGTATGTGATATTTTTAGTTATTTTAACTGTTCAGACTTTTTTATAATTTACTTCATAGAGAAGGATTGTTCATTCAATTGTTGTTATAATGATATTCAAACTCTTTGTGTCACTGTCGACAGCGAGTGGGTAATAGTATTATTATTATTTTTATTATTATTATTATTATTATTATTATTATTATTATTATTATTATTATTATTATTATTATTATTATTATTATTATTATTATTATTATTATGTATTAGTAGTAGTAGTAGTAGTAGTAGTAGTAGTAGTAGTAGTAGTAGTAGTAGTAGTAGTAGTAGTAGTAGTAGTAGTTGTGAGAATGCTTCTCTAAGGTAATATTACCTTTTAGGGGACGTTTTAATTTTTTGTTATCGAAACTAATACTTTTCGCTCTCTTACTGGTATATAGAGGAATCTATTGCTATGAATGATGTCGATGATGTCCAGTGTCTCTCTGTGATACTTTCGACAGAGAGAGAGAGAGAGAGAGAGAGAGAGAGA
>JAXCGZ010009632.1:67500-72500 GCA_037179515.1 Halocaridina rubra
CCATTTCTGGATATAAATGAGTAAACATAATTGGCCAGTATATTTACTCATAGATCTCTCTCATTATCTGTCTCGTAAAATTTTACTCCTGCCTCCGAGTAGCCAAGCTTGGACCTTCTTGCACCTGTACCCATTCTCATTACCTTACATTTTGAAGTTTTGAGTATCATTAGCCACTTTTCTGACACTCATGCAGACTATTTAGATCTTCCTGAAGTTCTCTACCATTGTTCTCGTTTCGTACTTTCTTCACAATCTTTGTATCATCTGCAAACATATTCATGAATGAAATTGCAAACTTTGGTAGGTCATTTTCATATACAAGGAACAAAAGTGGCTCTAAAACTGAACCCTGTGGAATTCCACCACTAACTCTTCTCCATTCAGACACTGTCTTACTCTAACCCTCTGTTCACTTCCTTCTGAGTATGTTTTCATTCATTCCAAGACATTTTCACCTATCCTTGTCATTGCTTGCAGCTTCTTAATAAGTCTCCCGGGTGGGACAGTATCAAATGCTTTCTGGAAGTCTAGGAATATGCAATCTGCTCAGCCCTCTCTTTCCTGTAAGACTCGGCTTACCTCATCATAAAATTATAATAAATTTGTTAATGTGGATCTACCTTCTCTGAAGCCATGTTGTCTCACTGACAAAATGTTGAAGGATTCCAAGTGAAGAGAGATATGATTCCTTAGTAGTTTCTCCATAACTTTGTAAATTATGCTGATCAAGGCAACAGGTCTATAGCTTAGAGCGGTATCTCTCCTTCCCCTTTTGAAAATAGGTATCATGCTCGCTTGTTTCCAGCATCTTGGAAGCCCCCCTGAGTCTAGCAACTTTTTAAATATGATACTTAGTGCCATTGATATTGAGTTTGCACCTTTTTTAAGTACATGAGGGGATGTCATCAGGACCTGTAGCTTTATAAACATCTAACTCCATCAGCGCTTTGCATACCTCTGTGGCTGAAAAGATGATGTTCTCTAATACCGGCCCAAGAGCTTCTATCTCTGTAATCTGAGGGGGTGGGGTATTTTCTACTGTAAATACTGACTGAAAGTCCTTGTTCAGTTCTTCGCAGATCTCTTCATCCGTCTCAGTGATGCTTCCATCCACTCTCTTAAGCTTTAAAACCTGTTCTTTTACCTTCAGTTTTCTTCTGATAAAGCAGTGGAAAAGTTTGGGATTTTCTTTAACCTTCCTGGTGATATCTCTTTCATAGTCTCTCTCTGCCTCTCTTCTTTTATTTAGGTAATCATTTCTTGCTCTTTTATAGTTAGCCAGGAATTTATGTTTTTTCTACTCTTATACCTTTTCCAGCATTTGTCTCTCCACTCCTTAGCTCTCTTACACTCGTTATTGAACCATTTCCCTCTGGTATGAATTACTCCTATTTTGGTGACAGGTATGTAGCAATCTACTATCTTCCCATATTCCTCGCAAAATATGTCGTATATTTCATGTACAAATTTGTTGTAAAAAAAGGTTCTCCAGTCAATAACTGCAAAAAGCTCATTCATTTTGATTAATCTCCTTTCGGATTGTTCCTCCTCATGTCCTCAGTGCCTCTACTCTCAGGCAGAACATCTTCGATGCTATATTATATCAACAACACATAGTGGTCACTCTTTCCCATTGGTGGTTCATACTCAATTTTATCAATATCCAACACATTATCTGTGAATACTAGATCAAGTAGCGATGTGTGTGTGTGTGTGTATATATATATATATATATATATATATATATATATATATATATATATATATATATATATATATATATATATATATATATATATATATATATATATGATCAAGATAACTGACACTGCGCATTTCTGGTAGCAGTTTCGTAGCATGTCACTGAACTTTTTCCAGCTTGACTACGTGCTTTTTCAAGTGCGGATTCCAATAGGGGGCTGCATATTCAGACTTTTGCCTCACATAGCTTACATAAATATTTCGGAACATTTTCTCGTCCATGTGCCTGAAGGCTACCCTTACATTTGCTAAGAAAGCATATGCTGCCCTTACCATGCCATTTATATCCATTTCTGGATATAAATGAGTAAACATAATTGGCCAGTATATTTACTCATAGATCTCTCTCATTATCTGTCTCGTAAAATTTTACTCCTGCCTCCGAGTAGCCAAGCTTGGACCTTCTTGCTCCTGTACCCATTCTCATTACCTTACATTTTGAAGTTTTGAGTATCATTAGCCACTTTTCTGACACTCATGCAGACTATTTAGATCTTCCTGAAGTTCTCTACCATTGTTCTCGTTTCTTACTTTCTTCACAATCTTTGTATCATCTGCAAACATATTCATGAATGAAATTGCAAACTTTGGTAGGTCATTTTCATATACAAGGAACAAAAGTGGCTCAAAAACTGAACCCTGTGGAATTCCACCACTAACTCTTCTCCATTCAGACACTGTCTTACTCTAACCCTCTGTTCACTTCCTTCTGAGTATGTTTTCATTCATTCCAAGACATTTTCACCTATCCTTGTCATTGCTTGCAGCTTCTTAATAAGTCTCCCGGGTGGGACAGTATCAAATGCTTTCTGGAAGTCTAGGAATATGCAATCTGCTCAGCCCTCTCTTTCCTGTAAGACTCGGCTTACCTCATCATAAAATTATAATAAATTTGTTAATGTGGATCTACCTTCTCTGAAGCCATGTTGTCTCACTGACAAAATGTTGAAGGATTCCAAGTGAAGAGAGATATGATTCCTTAGTAGTTTCTCCATAACTTTGTAAATTATGCTGATCAAGGCAACAGGTCTATAGCTTAGAGCGGTATCTCTCCTTCCCCTTTTGAAAATAGGTATCATGCTCGCTTGTTTCCAGCATCTTGGAAGCCCCCCTGAGTCTAGCAACTTTTTAAATATGATACTTAGTGCCATTGATATTGAGTTTGCACCTTTTTTAAGTACATGAGGGGATGTCATCAGGACCTGTAGCTTTATAAACATCTAACTCCATCAGCGCTTTGCATACCTCTGTGGCTGAAAAGATGATGTTCTCTAATACCGGCCCAAGAGCTTCTATCTCTGTAATCTGAGGGGGTGGGGTATTTTCTACTGTAAATACTGACTGAAAGTCCTTGTTCAGTTCTTCGCAGATCTCTTCATCCGTCTCAGTGATGCTTCCATCCACTCTCTTAAGCTTTAAAACCTGTTCTTTTACCTTCAGTTTTCTTCTGATAAAGCGGTGGAAAAGTTTGGGATTTTCTTTAACCTTCCTGGTGATATCTCTTTCATAGTCTCTCTCTGCCTCTCTTCTTTTATTTAGGTAATCATTTCTTGCTCTTTTATAGTTAGCCAGGAATTTATGTTTTTTCTACTCTTATACCTTTTCCAGCATTTGTCTCTCCACTCCTTAGCTCTCTTACACTCGTTATTGAACCATTTCCCTCTGGTATGAATTACTCCTATTTTGGTGACAGGTATGTAGCAATCTACTATCTTCCCATATTCCTCGCAAAATATGTCGTATATTTCATGTACAAATTTGTTGTAAATAAAGGTTCTCCAGTCAATAACTGCAAAAAGCTCATTCATTTTGATTAATCTCCTTTCGGATTGTTCCTCCTCATGTCCTCAGTGCCTCTACTCTCAGGCAGAACATCTTCGATGCTATATTACATCAACAACACATAGTGGTCACTCTTTCCCATTGGTGGTTCATACTCAATTTTATCAATATCCAACACATTATCTGTGAATACTAGATCAAGTAGCGATGTGTGTGTGTATATATATATATATATATATATATATATATATATATATATATATATATATATATATATATATATATATATATATATATATATATGATCAAGATAAGATTTTACGTCACAGACTCCCTTTTTACCAAGGGCTTGGACGGTTGCCTTCTTGCGAAGGACTTGTTTTGGCAGATGTAATCGTTTCCTTGAGTGCATGCCCTTGCTAACCTCAGACCGTGACGAGGCGCGAACCCTCGACCTGACGCCTCAGGGTCGCGGACGCTACCTCTTGAGCCATGGTGACTACATATATATATATATATATATATATATATATATATATATATATATATATATATATATATATATATATATCACAAAAATATGAACACATGGCACAGATGAATAGAGAGGGCAGCTATAACGAAAAAATGGATGGAAATATTGCTGAGATGTTTCAGTCTGTATTTTATTTCATCTTCATAGCAACTTACAAGAACCGTAAAATCGAAGTATATATATATATATATATATATATATATATATATATATATATATATATATATATATATATATATATATATATATATAGAATACATCAATGAAGATAGAGAATAATTGAATTAATAATTTTCCAAGGGCATCGGAACGTTATCAATGTTAGTTGAATTACCTATAATCTCTAATTTTGTATGCAGATTCATTATTTCTAGAAACCCCTTTAAAACTGTTTTTATACTGTTAATACCAAATTGTAACTTTATACCCCAGTCAGTATTCTTTGGACTCAATTATGCCAATTCTATAAGAAGAATTAGCATACAAAATTAAGAATATTATAGATAATCCTGCTTAGATTATTCACGTTCTGATGCTCTTGGAAAATAATTCAATTATTCTCTGTGCATATCAGACAACTTTATATATATATATATATATATATATATATATATATATATATATATATATATATATATATATATATATATATATATATATATATATATATATATGAATCATTTTACCCCGACGGGGACTTGAACCTAGGACACATAATTACTGTACCAAGGCTCTACCAACTACGTCACAAAAAATTTATGGCAGATATAAATATTCTTAGAACAGTACTGCTATACTCACTAGAACAGAGATATTGATTAATACCTTCTGGAATAATAAATAGTTTTCTGGAATGAAAAGTCACATAAGAGACATAGTAGAGAGTGTCCTCAATGACATTTAATAAGTTTGAACTTTT